>JAUJYZ010000529.1:235000-334212 GCA_033675265.1 Actinostola sp. cb2023
CTCTAAATTGTATTGTACATATTGCATTTGTATAATACTGTAAAAGATTCTTGTGTATATAATTGTCTGGCCTCGGTTGTATGAAAGGTGGATAACGCTATCCGTTGCGGGATAAATCCTTATCCAGTGAATAAGCGGCTAGTTGATGCTGTTATCTTAAAATGTTATCTCTTAGTTTGGATAAGGATTTATCCATCGAATAGCGCTATGCACCTTTCTGGAGCCTGATTTGCTTGTTTAGGGTGGCCTTGGTTCATATATCAACGGACTGTAAAAGTAAGGAAATTTGCTTAAAATGTGCATGTTCCTTGGGACGTTTTCTTGCCCCAATAGCGATTTCCGCTGACCCGTATATACCTTGGCAGGTTGATAATCAAAGTGAAAGTTATGAACGAAAGGAATTCTGGGAAATTGAATGCCGGTTTCAAACTTATAACATCGTAGAATCAGCAATTTTCCTATCGATACAGCAACGCAGTTCTTGAATTTTGAAAATCATTTTCAATTCGACATACAACGATTACACAATAAAGTACGTTACTTTGTAAACACAGAGCCTGGGCTCTAGCTATGAATAATTTTGAGGTATTTTGATCATTCAATGAGAAACTGTATTTTAAATGACTTGATTACAATGAATATAAAACTTTACTTAGAATAGCAAAAACGCAGAAAATGTCAATGAAAGAATTATACAAGAACGTAACGTGCACCTCGTCACGTTACCACTGAACAATTCCACAATTTTAGCGCTTTAGAGTCGTTTTCATATGAGTGGGAAACCTACGGTACAGAGTGACGGTCACTGTACGGAATCGAAAACATTCAACCAATCACAGCGCGCAATTCAAAATCATTGCTCAACCAATCAGAATGCTTGGACACGGCACGGGCACCGCACGGCACGAACCGTACCGTAACTACTTCCCACTCATACGAAAACGACTCTAAATGCGAAGACTTCAAAAGTAGCAAGAGCCGTATACGAATACCCTGCCAGAAATGGTCAAAAGTATATATAATCGAATCATAGTCCAAAGACTCAGCAAGACCCGAGTACAACGTATTTTGCTTAAGTGACTATATTTCGGCTAGCCAGACTAGCCTTCATCAGGCTAGTGACTTTTGCCGAACACGTGAAAATTTGTGTGACAAGACGTTTGTCTACAAACGATACGAATGCAGGTTCTTCACAAAAACGAATACACAGATAATATATATATATATACATTCCTCATTTGTGGTATCTAATTCAGTGTAAATGAGTCATTAGAGAGTAAAAAGACAACATAAATCGTTCTATACAGTCCTCAAAATAACTACCCTGGGTTATAGAGGAAGTTTTCTTCAGGAAGGAAAGAGCGAGGCGAAAGAGCGAAATCCACATCTAGATAGAACTTGAACTTGAGTATATTAAACAAGTAAAACTGTAATTATATGGCTTTTGTTGAAAATGTATAATGTATTTATTAAAAAAAGTGACATGTTTTAAAACAGCAGAAAAAATATATTTCGTATCTAGCTAGTTGATCAAACATAATAATAATAATAATACTTTATTATTTATAAAGCGCTTTCAAACCCACTGCATCGCTTCAAGGTTTTTCAAGGTCATGACGTAGCGTGTTTAGATACTCTCATCTAAAACAGTGTTTTGACCAATCAGAGCGCGCGTTATATCTAAATTATTTTATAAACATTGATAGTATGAACCTACCATCAAAGCAAACGATCACAGTAAAACCGCATCTACACGAACAAGTTTTCCTTGACAAGGAAAAATTGGCGATGTTTTTTGGCATCTACACGAGCAAGTCTTCCTTGTCAAGGAAAACTTGTCAAGGAAAACTTGCTCGTATAGATTCGTCTTAATGCTATCAATTGTCGAACCACTATGAGTGAATGATTGCAGTTTGAAGGTGGCAAACAAACAATTAATCACAATGGCCAAGAAGTTATCTGTAACATTACACCTCGACAATATGATGGATAAAGTATTATTTGTTAAATCAACTCCACAAACGAACACTGAAGAATTCGACCACTTCTCAGCCAAATGGCTCAGTAAGACTAGAAATTGTCTTGTTTCGAAGATATATTTGTCAAACGTTTGATAGAATGGGAACGTATAAATATCAATGTAAAATACCTAATTGCATAATCGTTGTCAGGTCTACATTCCAAAAGGCTATGATAAGCGAGAGGTGCCCGGTTCGATTCTTCATGACTCACTGTTTCGACTTCCCTCCAGTGTAGCTTTAAATACCCGTAAGACGGAGCACTGATGGAGGGAGGGAGTAAAAGGGTGCACAAACCGCCCCCTGGGAGACCAGTTTCATCGAGTGAAGGGGTTATACGGACGTTAAATATAAAACCTTTATAATTACACTGATAATCTAGTTTAGGAAGGGGGGGGATAGTTTTGGTAAGTTAGTAAGGCCTGAAGACCTTTTATCATTTGTATATAAATATTTTTAGTGTTGTGTAATGCGCATTTGATCATATTCAAATGTTAAAATGCGCAATATAAGCAAAAAATATTATTATTATTATTATTATTATTATTATTATTATTATTATTATTATTATTATTATTATTATTATTATTATTATTATTATTATTATTATTATTATTATTATTATTATTATTATTATTATTATTATTAATATGCTAAGTGTGATTTCTATATACCTTTACCTTTTTTTACTAAAAGGAATCCTGGGAAATCTTCCTACCCATACTTGTAAGTTATAATCTGAACTAATAAAGTAGATGGTATTTTTGTTTGACTCTGGTCGGAAAGTAACTGACGATTTTTGGTAGTTTGTACGGAGCATGCGCATTTCAACCCAGATCCCATTGTATCGATCTCGCAAAGCTTTTGTATAACTCTAATGACCATTCCTCAATAGCATCTTAAAAGGCTAGCGCTGCTCTTGACTGGTCGTCGGGAGCCTTAGTCAGATGCGATAGCAGCGCGAATACGACAACCGGAGTCACCGGAGATCCGTCCCTCACTTCAAAACCAATCATCTTCTAAATTGAAACTTCTCCAGCAAAATCAACAGCGATAAGTCGGAAAGACGGCTATTTTTGGATTGGGATTCAAACACATTCGAAATGTCACTACTTTGTGCACATATTTAAATGTGGAATTCCGGCCTGAAGTGAAATAATGAGTGCAGCCATTATCTCAAAGGAAAGAGACTGAGGATTACGAGAATTCCAATATTATGTAGAGATAAAATCTGAGCCGGTTAGAAATCTAAAGGCGTGTTTTAGGCGCCGACGAAACACTAATACAAAAACTTGGGAAATCGGAGAATTCTCAAAAGCGATGTATCATATTAATTAACATTGGCTTTGTAATGTTAATTTACCAACTATTGTTACAACATAAAACCCCTTTCCAAGTTGCTTTGTTTCATAAGCCAATATCTCTATCTAGTTTGGTACACTAACAATGACCAACGCCGTGTGTCATGCACATGAAATATCCGCGTTGTATGCCCCCCCCCTGAATATTTCTACACGGAATCGAAGACAGAGATTTGGAACTTTTTACTTTTTACTTTTAATTTTTTACACTCGTTCTTAAAAGAACGAGTGTAGCGCGCTTGGACTGCGATACTTGAAGGAAAAAACCTCAAGAGAAGAACACTTAGCCGTAGGTCGAGCCTCACAGGAAGTAAACACTGACGAAACATCTTCGGTGTCTGACAACATCTTAAGTGCTTTTGAGTTTTTGATTCAAAGAAATTCAAATCTGTATAACACTAGCTCCATGTATTATATATGGGAGCAGATAACTTGAAATCAGTCTTGGTATTAGGATAAATGTATTCATAAAGGCCTTGGTATAATGTTAATTGTTTCTTTTGGTTAAATGAACAACATCAGTTATACCCATACGTGAAGCTGTAGTACATGCAGCCAGACCTAAAGACTCTAAAAGGGCTCACTACAACATATACTTACGAATTCACCATGCACGGCTATTTCAACGGCGATGACTGCTGAATACTACACTGATACTGAATTGTAGCGGCTCAGTTTTAACGGTCTTGGAGCCGTGTAATTTGAAAGAGTCCATTTGCTAAAACCCAGGAACGAAGTCAGTGATCCCCTCTTGTTTAATCCATAGTTTTAATTTAGCTATATATCGCTCTAATTTAAGCGTCATGTATCGTGCATTCCAAGATTAATAATATAATTAATCGGTATAGATGACAAGGGATCCTCTTGGCAATGTAACGTTTGCTTAGCCTGGGTTTTGGCTTCTAAAATGACACTTTTAAAAGTGTCTAGTAAACCTATAGATGAAATTCTGTCTAAATGATAATAGGATATTTTATTCGCCGTGGTGTAATGTGGTCAAATGTGAAATGCGCGGAATGGGTGCGGATCAGAAAGGGGCCGGAATTTCCTTAAAGTTTTAATTTATTATATTGATCAATTTGTTTTCATTTGGGATCAATATATGTACATTCTCCACATTTATTGTGATGCTCTTGCCAGTGATTTCTTTTGCGCATCCTGTTTGCACACATGTGTGTTTGATCAACTTGACCACTTTTACTTTCTTTGAGAATAAAAGGCACAGTGGTTCAATGGTTGGTAGTTGAACTCCGAGGCGAATTATTACTTATTATTATATTTTAGCTATCGCCGATTATATCTAGGTTGAGTATATATTTTATCAATAGTTTTTTACAGTTTTAGTTAGTTTTTTTTAGACTTAGATTTCAATGCATATGGGCGAAGAGCCACCTCGTGGAAATACCACTGAATGAACCATTATTATTATTATTATTATTATTATTATTATTTTATTTTTTTTTTTTTTTTTTTTTTTTTTATATTATTATTATTATTATTATTATTATTGAAGAACAGTTATTGGATGCCATGCCTGGTAATAAATGAATTGAAAGTATTTAACTTCGTCAGGCAAAATTAAAGAAATAGACGACAAACGCGTATTCAGACGTTTTGCCGGTGAAGGCTTCATCAGTGGTATATTTTAAACTGAAAATCACTCTCTAAATAACTTACATTTAGAGAAATGTAAGTTATTTAGAGAGTGATTCTCAGTTTAAAATATACCACTGATGAAGCCTTCACCGGCGAAACGTCTGAATACGCGTTTGTCGTCTATTTCTTTTGCCTGACGAAGTTAAATACTTTCAATTCATTATTATTATTATTATTATTATTATTTATTTTATTATTATTATTATTATTATTATTATTATTATTATTATTATTATTATTATTATTATTATTATTATTATTATTATTATTATTATTATTATTATTATTATTATTTATTATTATTATTTCTATCTCTATTATTATTATTATTATTATTATTATTATTATTATTATTATTATTATTATTATTATTATTATTAATCCAAGTGTTAAAGATTGTCTTCGAATGGACTAACAGGAGTCGGTTCAATTCACTCGTGTCGATGCCTCGCTGACTGGATACTTACGGTAACCATGGAGTGGTTGCTATGGCTTTCAATCAATCAATCAGTTTATTGTCAATTAATTATCACGTGAGAAAATTCACATAACCTGCAAATAGCAGTAGCTAATCTTCGCCACTGATACTGATATATATAGATAGATATATGGCGAAATAGAGCACAGTACAGGGGTGCTTACCATTTACTCGGAAAAACCGGAAATTCCGGTTTGAAAAAAAAAAAGATATGTGTCATTCCGATCGGAAAGTTCCGGAAAACTCGGTCTAATGATACACGCGTCTACAGAAAAAAAAAAAAAGAGCGGGAAAAGTAGATTATCTCAAACGCTAGACCGAGTTTTCCGAAACTTTCCGATTGGAATGACACATACCATTTGTTTTTCCAACCGGAATTTCCGGTTTTTCCGAGTAAATGGTAAGCACCCCTGATCTTGGAGGCATTCAGCCAATCAGAGCTCATGTAATATTTGTTGTACTTTTTGTATCAGGCTTTATACTACTGAAAAAGTATTCGTTAATCAATTCGCTTGTTTCTTTCTTGTTGGCATGCTTCGATATATTGTATGGATAAATGTATACGTACAGTTTAAAAAAAAGAAAATGTGTTCAAATTCGTGTTAAAAGTGTTTTTAAAATATGCATGAATATCCAGTGAAACAACGCTGTCCATACACCGATTCCGAACATGGCGACCAATTTGAATAACCATTGTTCCCGACTGACCAGCCTCTCATACAGGTGAGAACGCTTTTGTGTTTCCACATGAACACGAGGCCAGTCAGTCAAAGAACAATGGTTATTCAAATTGGTCGCCATGTTCGGAATCGGTGTATGCAGCATATAATTATATTATGAAGGTCATGTGGTTTGATAATGAAATTATTATTGTTGTTGTTAACATTATTGTTAGCATTTTAAGTACTATTACTATTATTATTGTTTAATTCTAATTACTATTATTATCATTAACAACATTTGAACATTTATTGAATAACTCTTTGAGTTTTCTTACAGGATTTGGACTAATTGACCCGCAGGTATAGCTAGCAAACCAATCGAGGCGGGTCAGTCAAGTATATACAGTACTTATTATTAATGCTGACTAGTTTTCATGTGAATCAGTGTTGGCCGTTATGAACAGTGCTAGTAGAGATCAAATTCGCGATACGGTTAACGGTCTAATACAATAAGAGTGATCCATCCAAGCCGACCGTTAAGTTTGTATCTTCTATATTGTTAATAGGCCTACAATACCTTCGTGGTCATTTCTTTGAAGAACAGTAATAACATTCAATCCCATGAGAAACATTTTCATGATTTCCATTTAATTTTCTAAGCCGATTCCGAATAATTGCTTGAATTTTGTGTTTTAAAAATTGCAATGCTAAATGTCGTTGACACACTGTTTAGACTCCTTGCGAAAAAGACGGTATACCTAAAGAGAATTATAGTTCAAAGGATGAATAATAGCCGGTCAGTGTAGTATTTCTACACCTACTAATACTTGTGTATTACCGGCCGTAATCTCTAGAAATCTCAGTGAAAAAGCGCCATCCATGTGCATATTGTCAAACTTGCCCGTTTGTGTGACTAAATCACAATGATCGTATGTCGAGTTTGTTATACAAATTTTATAAAAACACAGGAAATTTAGCATAATGACTTGAGTATAAATAACATACAGTCAAGTCTGCAGCTATCCTGGATTAGAAATAACACGAATTCATTGATAAAGGTGTTGGGCATCGCCGAGAGGGGAATGTTATATACATCCAACGGTGTCTGCTAAGCAGTCGAAAGAGACTAACCTTTCCAGTTTAGGTGACGAATTAGTATTTAGAGTTCAAAAATTAATAACTAAGACAGCTGCCCTCAGGGAACTCTTGAGTATCGTCTTTGTATTCGGGCTCACAAGCTTACCTTTGAAGTGAAGTTCAAGTCCACGATATCTCGGTGATGGTGTGTTGTTCTCGACCAAAGTGGGCCAACCAAAGTAGGAATAAAGTCACCGATACTGGATAGTAATTCATTGAAACTACATAACGTCCGTAAGCACACAGATACACGGCTCATCAATAACACTGTTCAAACAAAAAAACATCGCCGCAAGTAAATAGGGAATAAAAACAGAGATATATTCGTCGAGCACGACAACAATTGAGGCCACTGTGAATCCGATAGGTGCAATACAGCTGTCTGGATCGAGTCAATACCAATCTTTTTCGTCCGAAATCCTCGAAATACACTTCCTTACTTTTGAGATGTTTTGGACATGTGGCGTCATAGTTACACGATACCGTCGCTTAGGAAGAAGCGGGTTTCAACTGTAGGCCAACTATAATTAATATCAATGTGCTATGTATAATTTGAATATATATACATATATGTATCACAAGAGAAGAATAGACGGGCGATGTTTGGAAATGGAGAGAAGAATAGACTCATTATCGCTTTTTAGCATAATTTAGCATTTCTATTTCAACCTGACATCGCTACTGAATGATTTCTAGCAGCTTCAAAATTATTTGAGATAAAACGTCAATCGGTCTGCACGCCGTGTTTATATATGACAACAGTCGACTGACTCCGGCACTTCTATCTTCTTCTTCTTTTTTTTTTCTTTGTTGCTTCTTTCTTGCTAGCTAGCTCTTCAGCTTCCATTCATTGTATTTAGATCACAAACTCCGTCGTTCAATAGTATGTATTTTGAAATACAGGTCGTGCAGTGGCATTGTTAAACTACAAACGCTAGAAGATTTGGAAAAATAAGCGTTATAATCCATGTACTGACAGACAACTATTGTTCGCTAGGCAACGTAGCAGAAGTAAATTAGGACCAAATGCCTGTAGAATAGTTTTTTAAACGCTTCAATAAACAAAGAAAGTAATTAAGTATTGTGTGTTAATTGTCCTTGATCAATCAAGCTAATTGGGGCTACTGATTGGCTTAGTTTTCACATACTTATCAGAACAAAAATAGACGCAGAGCCGTGGAAATGTAAATGATCATGGGCTTAGGAAATATAAAGGTTAAAACCGTGTAAATATAATACACGAGTACAAAAATTTGGAAAAATAAGGATTTACATGAGAGCAAATTTGAAGTTCACTGCATTTGTAAGTCAAATTACTGAGGTATCAAAGGAGGCCTTATTTCTAAACTTTGTCTACAAATCTTTTTGGCGATTTATCCAGCAATTCTATGCTATGCATCGCACAGATAGGAGATTAGAATTAGATTACTTACGCAGTTCGTGTTGCACATGCGCAACTTGCAAACTTCAAAATTTATTCTTCTCGTTATTTGTCGAAGCGAGTGAAGTCGTTATTGGTGCATATTGATTTTTCCTCGTGTATTGGTTATACCATTACTGCAATATCTGTTGGACTAACTGATGTAATGTGAATGCAAACCATTTCTATTTTAAGTATAATTTGCAAGTGGTTAGAGCGCCTGACAAGTATCCAGGAGGTCACAGGTTCAATTCCCGTCTGGGCTCAGTAGTTTTTACGAGTCTTTTTACGCTTGACGAAGCCTTACAGATTACTTTACATTTCTATTTTGTTCAGTACGAGCTGCAATTCTGCAGAATACAGTATTCACAAGACAGCCTTTTTTTGAAATATCTGTACCAAGTTGAAAAACAGCCTGATACCAGTGAGTCCGAACCTCGAGGATGGAACACGATTTTGCTTGAATATGTGTAACATGCTGTCTCAGATACCAACTACCAAAGTTACAAGGCCGTAAAAACAGAGGAACTGTATGCAGTTACCCATTTTTACTGTGAAAACTGATGGAGAATACTATTTAACAATAATCAACGAGGTGCGAAGCGTTGAGTTGACTATTCACTCATAGAAAACGAGAACGAGTAGTCTAATTGTTTTAGTAGAAACCAACTAGCATACTACCTTCGATTTTATACCAATATTTATTGATTTTTCGCTTTGTTTTGTTCAAAACGACGGCTTTTTCGCTACTCACTATCTATACGCAATAGATAGTGAGTACGTTAGCCAATCAGCTAGATTGCTGGATTCGTGATAGTATGATAGTTGATTTCTACTAAGCAGCCAATAGAAAAGAAAAGAGGGAAGACAATGGATATTGATTAAAAGTGAATTAAAGCTTCAAAAGTTTTCTAATGGAAATGCGTATTCCTTGGTTGGATTTCTATTGAAATTATGAGTATGAACCAATGGAATTGCAAGAAAGAAAAATGGAACATTAACGTTTTGCAATTGCATTCCTATTCCGTTCATGCTATCGTTAGTAACCGGACCATTACTTCAGCTCTGCTACGGTTTTGATTTCTATTGTGTTAATTTCTTCATCAATTATAAATAAATATGATAATGTTAATGTACATGACGATCGATGAAGAGAAGCAAGTTTATTTAGAGAATAATAAAATCATGAAAAAATTGCGCCATTTTATTTTTGTGAACCCGAGACTAAACGACAAGAATGTTTTCCTTGAGGAAAGTGCTGCTAATTTTAGACACCAATTTTAAATGTTAAAACATTTATAGTCAACCAGTCAATTAATGTTAAATGGAGACTAGCAATCAGTAAGGTCCTTGACGGAATGACGAAAACTAGCGAATAGAGTTTCCTTGAGGAAAGTGCTGCTAATTTTAGACACCAATTTTAAATGTTAAAACATTTATAGTCAACCAGTCAATTAATGTTAAATGGAGACTAGCAATCAGTAAGGTCCTTGACGGAATGACGAAAACTACCGAATAGAGTTGGGACAGCGTCGGTGTCATTCTCGGGAACCCAGGGTTTACTCAGACAGCAAACCAGCTGATTAAAGTGTTTGTGGCCTGAGTGCGCTTCTATTTCGTATATTAATATACACCTGTTTTCAAAAACGTTGGCATCTGAAATCTGAATCTGAATCTGCAATCTGAGACCGAGAGGGATTGTAATGCACAATAACTTTGTTATTATTGTGGGTATGAGTTGTGATCTATCTTGAAATTACTGGAAAATGCCTACAAGACCCCGCGTTGGCGAATAGTGTGGCTACGAGTGTTTTTAGGTCACAGATTCAGATTTCAGATTCAGATTTCAGATGCCAACGTTTTTTTAAATAGGTGTATACACACACTCAATTGCAGAAACGTTGAAGTATACATTTATACAAATATACAAATATCTAATGAGATGCAAAATGTTAAACATGCTATTAAAATACAACTGTTTAAGCACAAAATAGTGCTGAAAATTATTGTGTTGTCCTTGTTGGATGCGATACTAATCTAAAATTGAAGTTGCAGATATGGTATATTAGAAGAAAATAAGCAATGTTTCGCACTTTGCATCTCATTAGATATCTTGTATCTGATTAGATATTTGTATAAATGTATACTTCAACGTTTCTGCAATTGAGTGTATATTGTCGTGACGTTTTATTTGAAATATTTTGTTAACACGAATACATATTTTCAAAAATGTCCTGGCAATATATAAGGAAAAAAGTACCAAATCATTTATCCTTCGAAAGTTCAATTAAGGATACCAGTTTCGAAACCTGTGAAACTCTGATTCATTCCCTCGTACCCCTATAACAGGGCAAACCGCTGACTGTTTAGATGATAGCAACCCCGGGTGATCAGACAAATGTCATCCAAATGAGTCCCAGTATATCAAATTAAAGACTCGTGTCGATAGAAATTACTTCTAGTGAATTCTTGATTTTTAATTTGCATTGAAAGTCGAGTCCTCTGAATCCAACGAGGCCGCCATCTTGAATTGTGATGACGTCACATGGCTGCTAGACTAATTGCTCACGGTCAAAGGTATTGCTTAAAATCACTAAATCATGGCCGTAAAGTTAGACCTGGATCTGTTAAACATGTCGTAGAATAGAATATAAGTACCTGGCCATCATTACAAATCAAGAAGGCGGCTTCATTAATTGTGATTTTGTTTAAATCAATATTTGATTGAAAACTTTTTTAATCAAAAAAATCCGAAGGTAAAACAGACAAAATATAGACATTTGTTTATTAAGAATATAAACAAATAAGTAGTTCTGGATTGCCTATCGATTAGTTCATATAATCTTATTAAAAAGAAGCAGCATACACGTGCACTTAGAGAAAACAAAGATGGCGGGTGATGATATTTGACCACAATTCCTTGCGAACCTATATTAGAACTACTCTCGCTTATACGTCCAATAATTGAAGGAGGTAACCTGATTCATATTATACAGTCATTCTCAAAAAGGTTGTCCAGATGAAAAGACTACGATACTACAATAAACACACGTGATTCATTATGTTTTCAATTTCCTCTCGTGGAATTTCCATTTGAGATGCAAAAGTACACGGCATTGTGAGAAATGAATGTAATGGCGCTGATATCAACTCGCAGTTCCACGTGCAGAAATTGAAAACATAATGAAACACGTGACTTTATTGTAGTATTGTAGTCTTTTCATCTGGACAACCTTTTTGAGAATGACTGCATCTTTGCAAAATTATTACTATTATATAAAATAGTAAAATTCATCGAGGGATGTTTCTGAGTACAATGAATCAATTTTACTAAATATAAGGATAAAGACTGGGAGCAGTGAGCTGGTACTCAAAGTCAACTTATGTGGAACGTTTGAATTGTCATGATGATCTTACTGTAATCGGGTAGAGAAATGACAATTATTTCAGCACAATTTTGACAAGAAATGATAAAATTATCGCTTAGTAAGCAAAAACAAAACTATAAAACTGTATTTAGAGTGAAATCTGGATATCAATTAGGAAGGACTGTATGAAATTAGCATGTCCCCCGTCACATATTTAGAGCTGTACACGGCTGTCTCACTGAATTTCGTCTTTATAATAGAGTCGAATAAAAACGTGATGTTGCTAGAATAAGTAGAGATATGAGAGAAAAACATATTTAGTGTCAATTCCTTAAAGACGTTTTGGTTTGTAGATTATTGCGGAAGTTTTCAATGAAAGATTAGGTGTCCCCTTTTGTTCCGATTTTCTACATAAATATATGTTTTGACGAAAAAAATATCAAATCCAGATAGAAAATCAGAAACTATAAGAAATATATAAAGTCAGTTTCCATTAATTTATTAACAATTTGGCGTTCCTCTGTTTAAAATCGGACTTATACTTCAGTAATTATATAACATCAAAGTTGACTGAATGCATCTGTCGACAGACAAAAAATACAATCAAAACATCATTTGTCTTTCAAATTTCGCGCTTTAATGCCAGTACTTCAATCAGGATTTCAACAGATTTTTGGGAAAAGTTGTCCATTCAGCATATAATAGTATGGCGGTAAAAAATATCTTACACTGGTTAATTTTATTTTTCTGTTACCCTAGGAAGTTTCCTGAATTTTTTGTCGACACAAAGGCCAATGATTTGCATAATACAACACGTAGTCACGCAAAACCTTTTCGGCTCTTTATAATTCCTTAAAATAAGTTTTGCCAATAACTTTGTTCTGAAACTTGGCATGGACATTAATTATGTAATGAACATTTAAAAACTGCAATAAAAAGAGGGGGTCACCATTCTCGTTTTCGCGCTAGATGCTCTTCAAATATATCAATTTATAGGTGTATAGCCAAATGTGGTAGCAACCGGAAGTTGTAATGAAAAACCTTTTTTCTCGGTCCAAAGAACTTCCTTACAACATAGATTACATATAATTCTAAGTTTACTTCTACTAAATCAATCAAAGTAACTGAATGACTATGATTGTTGAAATATTAACGAAACATGCAAGTATGTGCGTCCAGAAATCGTACGCTTTAACTATTCTCATCTAAATGTTTGAAAATTTATTCAATAAACGTTCCTTCATATTTCGATATATCATACGCAGCACCGATTATTAAAGAACTCAAAAAAATGGGGGCCACCATTCTCGTTTTCGATTTATTTTGAAAAAACGTCAGTTACATTTGAAATATTTAACGAGTTCCAATGGTCTCCATTGTGCGCAAGCTCGCGCGAGCTTCAGAATCGTGCGCAATTGAGCGTGCGCAATGCAAAACAAGGGAATTGCCTTAATTCTCGTATTTAACACTAATATTTTATGATCATGCTAAAATTTATAGCAGTTTTTCACAAATAGAATAAGATGTGTTTAGACTCGTTACCAGGCCACACGCGGATTATTCCATTGATGGCCAGAATAATTGGTGTTATTTTAATAATAATAAATGAAAAATATCGATTCTGATGTTCTTCGTTATTGTCTACAATTTTACATAAACGAAATTGCATATTTTGTATTTTCAAAAAAAATCATTTTGTGACGCTTTTGAGCACCAGCTCACTGCTCCCAGTCATAACGTAGATATTATGTTTGAAAATGCTCTATATCATTTAACTTGAAACAAAACATCCGAAAGGAAAATCAGTGAGAGGTTGTGGCAATTCTATTTTTTTGAAAAAATTACAATTCAGAACGCTCAGTTTCTCTACAATTCAGGATTTAGGTTATCCAAGTGGGTCCACCATCTAAATTTTCCCTTACTTTTAGTTGTTTTTCATGATTCACTAGCGTAGGTAAAAAAAGTTAAGTTTATTTTGGATAAATTGGCATAGATATTTCAGTTAGTTTCCTTTGACACATTTCCTAAAACTGTTTTCAGTCTTTCTACCTTTCTAATAAAAGCAGAAAGCTGAAAAATGTGTATCTTTTTTTAGAAATTCCAAGAAAAGCAGAAAGCTGAAAAAAGTATACCTTTTTTCAGAAATTCCACAAAAGTAATAGGCTGGAAAAAAAGTGGGCATTTTTCAGACAGTGTGTTTATTCTACAGACAGTCTAATCTGTCTTGACATCTACAAGCATACTGGAGTCACGATCACTGCATACAGTATAGTATGTCATTTGTGGCCAGTTCAGTTGGTGAGATGGAGTTGTTAGAAGTAATATATAGAAATCATAAAAAGGTTTGTTTGAAATAGCGTTTCTGAAATACTGCTTCCTTGTCTTTACGATGTACGGTACATTAATGAGACAAAAGTACACATACTGCTTACTAAACTAGTATACCTTAATTTCACCATTGTGTTACATTTCATATTGGCTTCGTTTCTACTAAGTTGATAATAAAGTTTACAAAATACGGTAAGAGAATCTGAGTGTTTGGTTTAGGAAATTTTAGTATTTAAAAATAAGCGGCGTCCCTCTAGTTATAAGCGCCACTGTTTTGTACAGTACAAGTTTGCATTATTATACGGGTATGTGCCGCGGGATAGGGCCGGTGTCGTTTTTGAGTTCCTTAGGTCTGGGATAGGGTATAGGTTTTCACAATAACGTAGCGCGCCCAACTACACCAGTGTCAATTATCATAGTCTGTTATATCTTACAGTACACCAAACAAAACAGCCGCAGAAACAACGTTTCATACTGACTGACAGTTTAATTGCGTTTTAAGGTTAGGTCTGGGATAGGGTATATAAATTTGAGCTTAGGTCTGGGATAGGGTATGGAAAATCGCATTTTTAGTCTGGAATAGGGTCAGGGTTCCGAGGTGTCCGCGGCACACCCTACCCGATCCACTCTCGTCACCAACTGAGATTGTACCCGATCGCGAAAACACCCAAAGTACTTCCCCCCGGGTAATATATATTCAGGTAGTCGTCATGAACATGATATTTCTGAAGTATTGATCCCATGTAGATTTCAAGACTGATTAGACTGTCTGTAGAATAAATACACTGTCTGAAAAAGGCCCATTTTTCCAGCCTATTACTTTTGTGGAATTTCTGAAAAAAGGAATACTTTTTTCAGCTTTCTGCTTTTCTTGGAATTTCTAAAAAAAGATACACATTTTTCAGCTTTCTGCTCTTATTAGAAAAGTAGAAAGACTAAAAACTGTTAAGAAGATTTAGGAAATGTGTCAAAGGAAACTGACTGAAATATCCATGCCAATTTATCCAAAATAAACTTAACTTTTTTAACCTACGCTAGTGAATCATGAAAAACAACTAAAAGTAAGGGAAAATTTAGATGGTGGACCCACTTGGATAACCTAAATCCTGAATTGTAGAGAAACTGAGCGTTCTGATTTGTAAATTTTTCAAAAAAATAGAATTGCCACAACCTCTCACTGATTTCTAAAGCTCCGGAGTGCCTGTGGTATCTTGGTTAAAGCTAGATACAGCAAAACCGCCTGGTTATCACTATATTCGACGCAAACACATGTGCCATGTGAAAACGGGCCAACCAAAGCATAAGCTCAAGATCGAACAAGAAAATAAAAAACACGTTATTATATTCTTGTCCTTTAATTTCATGTGTTAGTGCTTGCCTCAGGCCCCTTTTTATAGTCTTGTGCTTGAGTTTATGCTAGCAGTGCCAGTTAAAATCAGGTTTAAAGATTGAAATATGGTTAATTCTCAAACATACTTTGCAGAATTTTCAATCATCATATATTTCTCAGTCTTGCCCAAACCGCTCCGATTTGTTCAGGTTAGTTATTCAGAGCTAGTTAAAATTTCTGAATTGCTTCACTTTAGTCTCAAGATACAAAAAGCTAAGTCGGACCAAACTTCACCGAACTCAGAAATCGTTTACTGCTGCAACGTGTAATGGTCAAGTAAATGTATTTTGACAAACGTACAAATGTAAAAATATATATTTTTGGTAACGATACGAAACTCAATGTTAGCGTCTTACCTGAATAGTCAAACTTTCAAGAGCACAACTCCTTGAATACAAAGCAAATGGAGTAACAAGATCCAAGACAAAAGTTACTGAACGTGTGTGCTTTCCCTGATAGCTGTCGAAGGGTCTGTCAGGGATTTGAATACGGATCTGTGTGCAGTGCAAGCCATAGGTCGATTATGCAAAGCTGATCGCCGTCTCTGGTGTCAAATGGGAAACTGGATACTTACTCAGTACTGTTCTTTGTTTCATTAAAACTTAATTTTAAGGCATTTGGAGTGAGCTCGCTCGCCATACCAGCAGATCGAACAGGTCTCTTGAAATTTTGTGAAAAATCCTTAAAATAAATAACAAAGGTAACAAAAATCATATTAGAATACCGACTAATTATTTTACCAAACTCATTAGCCTTTGCCGAAGTTTACCTAATCTGTATGCGTGTACTTCAGAGCGCTTGCAATTTGAAGGTACTGCCTCTAGGAAAAGAAGACAGAATACAGAGTCTGTCACAACATGAGCGAGAATGAGACGTAAACTGCCAAAGACGTCAGTCGCACTAGACTTAGCATTTTCACAAAATAAATATTGGAAGGAAAGGCTGGGCGTAAAAGTGTCAGTGTTTGTACAGGTGAATCTAAGCCGCGATTCGGCGAGTAATCTACTCCGTATGATAGTTGCATACTTACCTACCGTTTTAGGCAGACGTCGACTATATACCGCATGTTCTGTGGATATGGGATTATACAGTTTACTTTAAGGTATCAGTTGTTGCGCTAGCTTGATACGAATTTAATTCGTGGATTGGAATTCTCAGAAATAATATTTAGAAATTCATATTGAAATCTGAAACGGTTATGAAGAACATTATAAAACATTATTTCAGTAAAACACAATAAAAGGCTTCATATTTTCTTCACGTAAAATGTAGTGGCATTAAAGTGGCTTTCCATGATATTTCATAGCCTGACACTTACACGTCACATATCACCTATCTTTAGAAATATGAATGATTGCTATCTTGGAATGTTTTCAGTTCCTTATTTTTTGATGTTGTATGTACAATGTGAGCGGCCCTGATGTATACTCGTATTTACAATGGCGATCAAAGGACACATTATTTATCTGATCATGACTTGAAAAAAAAAATTCATAACTTTCTATTTGCTGCGGCTCTTTTTGCTTGTTTTCCATTTCAACGATTACGTGTGGTAGTCATGGTGATGCACATGCGTCACGACCATGGTGAACTGGTGAGCAGGTAGGCTAACATTGCATCATTGGGTATATCACAGCTATTTGGGTATTTTTAAAGCTAAACATGATAGCCAAACCTGATCTATTTACTTTGTAATCGATATACACCCAATTGCAGAAAGGTTGTAGTATACATTTATACAAATACCTAATGAGATACAAAGTGTGAAACATCGCTTATTTTTTTCTAATATATCAGAAACTTGAATTTTAGATTAGTATCGCATCCAGCAAGGACAACACAATAATTTTCAGCACTATTTTGTGCTTAAACAGTTGTATTTTAGCATGTCTAACATTTTGCATCTCATTAGACATTTATATATTTGTATAAATGTATAAATGTATACTACAACGTTTCTGCAATTGAGTGTATGTTGTGTTAATAAAAAATATATAACGAGTGTGCAGTTTTAGAACACGAGAGAAGTGTTAGGCAAAAGCAAGCTGAGTAGCGGATTCTTTCTCAACACTTCTCGAGTGTTCTGATTAGTCCCCAAGCACAGCGGACAAGTTTTCTATTTCTTTTATAAAATACAATTATGATTTTAAGGCAAATTTCCAATTCCGTTCGCTACAAAAATGCTTGAATACCATGCGCGCGCATGCTGTGTGCTCTCATAAAGCACACGCATCCTTTGGCCAATCAGAGCGCGCGTTATATCATAGTCATTTTATAAATCGATATACTGTATAATAGATTTGCGCGAGGAAGTTCATAATAACTTGCCAAAAACACCTTGTTTTTGTAGTGAGATCGCGCGTCTAGCGTACGTAAGCAAAGTTGATCGATGCGATGATTGGTCCTTTCATGACAGGTAGTGACAGAAGAGTGACACTTAAAGTGATTACCGCGATGACTGGTCCTTTCATGACAGGTAGTGACAGCAGAGTGACACTTAAAGTGATTACCGCGATGACTGGTCCTTTCATGACAGGTAGTGACAGCAGAGTGACACTTAAAGTGATTACCGCGAGTAATTTGTTTTTCAGAAGAATGAATTTCTTGGATGTGAACGCTCGTACATCTTAGAACAAAGGTCTACTAAATCAATCACATTAAACTTTGAAGAAGAAATCATTTGTACATGAAAGTCAAGGAACCGCTTCTCGATACTTTGGTTGTGGAAAAGAACTGTTGAATAACATTAGTATAATTTTAGACTTGAATATAGAGTTTCGCGCGTTGTGATTGGTCGAGCGACCAATGATTATGAGACGGTAATCACTGGTCGAGAGCGGAAGTAAAATCGCCAACGCGGAAGTACTAATAAAACGTTTTTTTTAATCCTGAATTTCGTCTTTTCTCTGATATTCAAGTCTAAAATTATACTAAAACAATTATTCACCTCAGGCTCAGTGATTATGGTGAATATTCACCGATAATTGTTAAATAACAACTTTATTTATTGGTAAAGCAATCAGCTGAGCTGGTATCAGTAACTGGTGACCATCACTATAAAACTTTGCAACGAACAAAATTGAAAACTTGCCTTAAAATCATAATTGTATTTTATAAAAGAAATAGAAAACTTGTCCGCTGTGCTATGTACAGATTTATAGCACTTGAGAACTGATCAGAACACACAAGAAGTGTTGAGACGCACTCCACTATGCTACGTCGGAAAAACAGCTCGCTGGCAGTATAAGTATTATGGTCTGGACTATGAACAGCAAGAGGAATCAGAGATGCTATCGCCATTTTGCTTTTGTTTTGGAGGCTTTTCTTTGCCGGTCTGGAGGGCTTGTTTTAATTTCTTTCTATTTTGGCAATAAGTATCATTAAACTTAAACCTAAACTATATCGTTGTATTCAGCTTTTCAAAGCGTTGAATTCCACGCTGAATAACGGTCCTCTCATCTGGTTTGCTTCTCAGCCAATCAAGTCGCGAGTTTCATGTGAGCTATGGGATTCTATCTGATATTTCAGCTGGTCAAACTAGCCTTCTTCAAGTAATGGAGAGATTCACAAATAGAAACTAGAAATATATAGTTAAATTGCATAATCGTTGTCGGGTCGAAAATCATAAATCATAGAAGCTGAGACCGCAAGGATGGATGGGAAATCAGTTCATAACCCGCATTACATGCAGATATATTCAATGTTCTCGTAGTTTTGAAGGTATATATGAGCTATTTAACTATAAGATCCTACAAGTCTGGATAAAAAGGTCGATGATTTGACGGTGTTATTTGAGAGTTTGAATTTCCCAGAATTCTTTTTGGTCATAGCTTTCATGATTTTCAACCCGACAACGATTATGCAATTAGCTGTATACGCAGTGATCGCACAATACTGATTTGCATCTAATACCGGCTCTAGAATTGAACTAATTTTTTCACACAGAGAGACACCGGCAATAGTTAATTCCTAAAGCCAGAGAAACCCACCTTATAGATAAAGACAAAACTCCTGAACCGCTACTGTGCCTCAGTAAATGTGATGAATTGTAACCCTTTATCTCTTTCTCCTTGGGTCTACGTTGTAATGATTAAACCGTTTCACATATTCTTTTCATGTCATCTGTCACTTCCTCTTTCCCCTCCCACCCCTCCTATACCTCTCCCACGTATCAACGTCAATAAGAATTTCTTTTTTGAAAAAACAAGACACTCTAAGACCATTCACTCGGCAGGCTTGGAATGTGTTGTGGTTTTTGAAGGAATCAAGGCTGTAAATAACACGCTCTCTGTTGCGTTTACTCGGGCTTCGGAGAAGAAGAAGAAAAAGAGGAAAGGCTTGTTATGAACATTTGGGGTTTTATAAAGTCTGACTATGATCGTGAGTCGAGGTTATGATCGACTACCACGTCAACAAAATCATAGCATTACAAACGAGTTAAACAATTGTTCTTTCTACGCCTTTTCATTGGTTAATCGTTTTCCTAATAATCCTTTAAAATTTTTATTGCCTCAATTAATCAGATTATTGGTAGTATCAAAGAAAATATAATCAATTTTCTGTGAAATAATTGCTTTAAAATATATTTTCGAAAAATACATCAGCTGTTATGACGTCACTTTGTTTGAAGAGCCTCAAAAATAACCAAAATAGTCATACTTTTGTCCGACCATAAGACAAAAACATAAACAAATAAAGCTTCTAACTTTTTTGGTGTTTAAAGTATTATATCTGTACTTTTAAACTACTTCAAATTGTTTGTTGTTCTTTTCGTTTTCTAGCACAAAAAGCGATCGATATTTGCCATGATTTCAATGAAACCAGGGTGCGATCAAACAACGTGACGTCACACTTCGCAACATGTTTTTCACAAATATCTCTAAAAGCAATAATTTAATCAAATATTATTTGTTATTATTATTTCCATCACTAATCTATGTTATAAAATGAAATAAAAAAAATTGTGTCATACGCAGTAAAATTAACTACTCTTTTTCATGGTGTTATAGATTTCCTTTAACCTTTGAATTTATCATCATACACCGACGCAGCCCATACTAGTGTACTCGCTAGTTTCCATTGAATGTATCATTATACACCGACGCAACCCATACTAGTGTACTCGCTAGTTGCCATTGAATTTATCATTATACACCGACGCAGCCCATACTAGTGTACTCGCTAGTTTCCATTGAATTGATCATTATACACCGACGCAGCCCATACTAGTGTACTCGCTAGTTTCCATTGAATTTATCATTATACACCGACGCAGCCCATACTAGTGTACTCGCTAGTTTCCATTGAATTGATCATTATACACCGACGCAGCCCATACTAGTGTACTCGCTAGTTTCCATTGAATTTATCATTATACACCGACGCAGCCCATACTAGTGTACTCGCTAGTTTCCATTGAATTTATCATTATACACCGACGCAGCCCATACTAGTGTACTCGCTAGTTTCCATTGAATTTATCATTATACACCGACGCAGCCCATACTAGTGTACTCGCTAGTTTCCATTGAATTTATCATTATACACCGACGCAACCCATACTAGTGTACTCGCTAGTTTCCATTGAATTTACCATTATACACCGACGCAGCCCATACTACATACTAGTGTACTCGCTAGTTTCCATTGAATTTATCATTATACACCGATGCAGCCCATACTAGTGTACTCGCTAGTTTCCATTGAATTTATCAAAATGTCAAATATTTAGGAATATATTATTTTCTTCGCTGCAGTTTTTACTCTCGTTCCATTCCCACTGTGGTCCTTTTCGTCGCATTTTTCCACAGGGAGCCCAAGCTCATCATGACGAGCCGCACAGAATTTAAGGCAATTATAGTTGATCGACAGTTGCTAGGATTAATTCAACAGGATTAAGTAAAGGTAGCTATCAACAGCTACGATAATGCATTATCGTATAATGCATGCTGAGCATCGGTCATGAGTCTTTCTCAATCACATTCCCGCGCTTTCTCTACACGACAACATATCGCTCTCTAAAATCTGCCATTTATGGTTTATTTCTGCACGATATTGGTTGATTTTGCCCAAATAGAGATATTCCATGTTCAAGCTATCTTTGTTGGTACCCAATGTGATTTGAAATTGCATTTTGACACGAAAGAATTGATATATAATTTGGCGGGAAGAAATGGCTTCTATTTTGTCCTGGAAGCAGCAGAGAAACTTGGCCCGCAAGAACTGTATCGCCGTGAGTATAGAGTTTGTTGTATTATCTGGATGCTTCCTGCCTTGGGAAGTCTCGATTTGCTTTAATTTTAACAGCTAGAAGTTGTGTTTATTTATTACATGCAGGACCCCTGCCGGTCGATGGTCTGTGATTCAGTCGAAGACTGTGAACATCAGCAAACTTAAGTTCAGAAGACGCATAAGTCCGTCACTTTATAGACATCGATATCTAATATATAGTGAGAAAAATCGACATATTTCCAATTTAACTGAAAAGACAACAGCTAATTTCTCAATAATTAAGTAAGGATTATGTCAGAATATGGCATTCTAGTTAATAAAAACCTATAGTCATATAAATACTACGCAATCAGAATTATGAGCTTAGAATTATATCGTTGTCCACAGTTGTAACTGCTCTACAGGATCTAAGTAAGTGTATTTCCAAAAGCAGCGCCCGGTACCTTGCAGCTCTACTGAGGAGCGGTTCTTTCACAAATCTAACCAAAGTATGAAATGACAACAACAAAAGCCCGGCTCTTCTCTTTACTTTACGTGTTCTTATCCCGGGTGTGTCGCCTGATAAGAACGAGCAATCGGGTGTGTCGCCTTTGCTCAGTGAGTGTAAAGAGAATTTAGCCAGAATTTCGGATGACTTTCGCTTTTAAATTTGATAAAGATAATACTAATTAAGAAAATTCAGCAAAGCAAAATCAAATCAATCGCTGTTTTCTTGTCGATTTCATAAGTCGACAACAATATATTTTTTGTTTTTGAACAACGGAATTCGGTTTCGTAATAATTTATTATAACGAGAAATGCGAATGCTCTGTGATGAGTTATAGACATGTTCATTATAACAAGCCGCTAGGAAAGTGATAATTGGATCAGGCTGCGAGTACAATAGAAACCGTGATTCCCTGCCGAGATTTCCACCAACTTTTTAGCGGTGGAAACGCCTTAGCTAAGCAGTGCGGCTCGCCATGTTCTGTGAAGACCGTTTTATTTGCATATTTACAGTAAATGTATGTGAAAGCGCAGTAAATATGCAAATAAAACGGTCTTCACAGATAATGAGCTTGGGCTCCCTGTGATTTTTCAAGGACGCCTAACCAATGTCTCTTCACTAAAAATATTCTACAAAATGATATATAGTTGATGGCGATTGTTACGAAAACGCGTAAGTGACTGTCAGCGTTCCAGAGACTTGGAAAATACAGAAATATAGCGCAAAATGGGCGTTCGTGAGTTAACTTCAGTTTTTCTTTACCTTTTGAACTATTTAATATAATTTTAATTATAAGACATTTTGTTCCGCAAATGTTAAATATTCTAGTGAACGGTTTCTGGAGCCATATTCGTCGTTAATAGGCCCTTTAGAGGACTCTGTCACGTGCCGGATATAAAGCCGAATCTACACGAACAAATTTTCCTTGACAAGATTTCCTTGTCAAGGAAAACTTCCTCGTGTAGATGACAAAAAACTGTCAATTTTTCCTTGGCAAGGAAAACTTGCTCGTGTAGATGACAAAAAACTGTCAATTTTTCCTTGTCAAGGAAAACTTGTCAAGGAAAACTTGTTCGTGTAGATGCGGCTTCAAAATAGCACAGCGAGGATGACAGAAATGAAAAGAGCCTGTCAAAATAAGCAATCAATGTGAGTTTTAGAATCATATCATTAAAATTGAGGCAAAGACGGCATTTTTAAATGTCCAAAAATAACCGAAGTTTTTTGCCTGGCAAGCCATGCCAGTCAACCTATGAAACTCTATGCATTTTCAAGATTTTAAATAATACTCCAGTTTCACGCTGGGCACATAAGAACCCAAAAATAGCGACTTTTGCATAACTACAGTTTTAATCCAATCAATATAAAACTTAGCAACATAACAATACATGTCAAGACGACAAATCGTTTGTTTTTTGTTTTTTGATTTTTGTGCTATTTGGCGGAAAAATGACGTCACGGACATTCCACCAAATTTTGAAATTCATAAATACACTAATTTGATCATTGCAATCGAAAGAAAACTAAATATTAAAGATATAGCTGAAATAATATATTAGATATAGTTATTCAATCCAAAGATATGAATTTTTGAAATTTGAAAATCCGCCATTTTGTTACTAAAAATAGCACAAAATGGCGGAAAATTCAAATTTCAAAAAATCATATATTTGGATTGAATAACGATATCTGAGATATTGTTTCAGCTATATCTCTAATTTTATGTGTTCTTTCGATTGCCTTGATCAAACTAGTGTATTTATGAATTTCACAATTTGGTGGCATGTTCGTGACGTCATTTCCCCGCCAAATAACAATAAAATCAAAAAACAAAAACAAAACGATTTGTCATCTTGACATGTACTGTTAAGTTGCTAAGTTTCATATTGATTGCATTAAAATTGTAGTAGTTATGCAAAAGTCGCTATTTTTGGGTTCTTATGTGCGCAGCTTGTTCGCGTTGTTTAGAGATGACCGTTGTCCTTGACAAAAGACGCATTTGTACAGGCTTAGCCTCGCTTCAAAAATGTTTCTATTGTTTTATGTCAACATTTTTTCGTGTTCTTGTTGATATTAATTTGTGAATAATTTACACTCACTGACTCGAGGCTAAGCCTGTACAAATGCGTCTGTTGGCAATAAGTACAGCGGTTTTACGTATCTGTGAACGCGAAAAGGGACTATTGTCACACTGCAGCTGCAGTTTTAAAGATCTGAATCTAAAACTCACAGTGATTGCTTATTTTTGACAGGCTCTTTTATGCATTTCTGTCATCCTCGCTGTGCTAAATAGTCCTAAAGAAGATTAACGTGGTTTATGTAGATATTTAAAACAAGTAATTGGATCGCCATTGGTGGCCATCGTCCTTAATTAAATTATTTAATCGAATATGTAAGGGAACGGATGGCTGCATGTTTCTTGATCTGGATATATTACACTCAGCTAAAACATTTTGTTAAACTTGCTTTTTCACTATTACGTCTGCCACCACTTTAGAAACTTTTAAACAAACTTTAAAACACATCTCTTTAAAGGGGGACTAGTACGTAAATCGTTTAAAGTTTGATTTAGCTGAAACTTCACTGAAATAATTTCAAAGACTCATACAATCACTGGTTAATTTTTTTCTCAAAAATTCCAAAGGGAAGTAATACATTTTTATGATTCTTTAGAGGTTTCAGTTTCACTTACTCAACCCAAACTCAGCTCCATACATTTCTTTGTATTTTGTGATCAAAATATCTGAACGATTTGTTCAGATAACAGCTCTGCATTGAAGAAAATTAGTCAAACAATCAATCCTAAGCACATATAAGGTAAGAAAACTCCTTCACACAAACGTTTAGCTTCATAGAAATAAAATAATTCAAAACATTAATGTTTGGGTTGAGGAAGTGACGTCACTGACACCTCTAAAGATTCATAAAAATGTATTACTTCCCATTGGATTTTTTGAGAAAAAAAATAACCAGTGATTGTATGGATCTTTGAGATTATTTCAGTGAAGTTTCAGCTAAATCAAACTTTGAACGATTTACGTACTAGTCCCCCTTTAAAACGTGATTTCATTAGATCACCATCATTGCTATTTATTTCGTGTTTATTTTAATTATTGTAATGTGCAAGCGTGTATATTCACATGGAAGTTATCGGAGTTGGATCAAAGTTATGACTGATGTTTATTTCAGATAGGCGTCACCATAGCAACGATAAACAGCAACACTTCTCAATAGTTATGAATGAAGTTGAGTATCCAACTGTTCTGCCAAAAAAACAAATACATGAAGCTTATCTGGGGTTCGAACTCTCGTCTCCAAGCTCTACTAACACCTGTCATCTGGTAATATTAGAACCTATTGCTGGTTTGCAATCAATATCCCTGGAGATTTAAAGAACAAAGACGAAGCGGCCATGTTGGTGGTACAAACAATAGAAGCTAATGAGGAATGCTTATCGGAAACCAAACATGGCCGCCATGACGTCGCGAATAAACCAGCAATTGCTGGCTTTCAATCAGCTGTTAAAACTCCTTGAATCTCATTATTTGCTTCAAATGACGGGCAAACACTGCCCTCCATGTGCTATCAACCAGAGAGTATTCTTTTGAAAAGGTGCAATTCAGCTGATGAAAATTCCTCACGAGATCGGAAGTGACTTCTAATGAAAACCAGCAATTGTTGACAGCGTCTAATCTCCTTTGTTCAACAGAAAATCATGTTCCATGCTGGGTGTTTTTCCTACCCTTTCCTTCCTTAAGTCTAATATATTATAATAAAACAGGAGACTATGGTCTCACTTAAACAATCAGTCACCTCAGACTCGGGGATTTCTGATTAGTTTGGCTACGCCTCGGCAAATATTCACCGATAACTACCTTACCTCCACTTGACTAATTGCTAAAAAGGAATATATATATTTTAATTTATCGGTCTTAGGCTAAGAACAGACGCCGATCTTATCATGAGCCGTACCCAATTCAAACAATAGATCATGAGGCGGCTACTTATTAATTCTTTTGAAATGCTCATGGATATTTCGGTACGGCTCATGATAAGATCGGCGTCTGTTCTTAGCCTACTCTCTCTCTCTCTCTCTCTCTCTCTCTCTCTCTCTCTCTCTCTCTCTCTCTCTCTCTCTCTCTCTCTCTCTCTCTCTCTCTCTCTCTCTCTCTCTCTCTCTCTCTCTCTCTCTCTCTCTCTGAAAAGCAGCTCATGGTCGGCTATTCGCGACCAAAAACACATATTAAGTTTCACACAGTGAGTTTAACAGATCCTCTGGAACCAGGGTACCACTTAGTCCGACTAATTGTCAAATGGTTAATCCTTTATAATAATAATAATAATAATAATAATAACATTTAATTTATCGGTCTTACCACCAGCAATAATCCAGACTATAGGGACATTCACAGAAAACTAATAACCAGAAAACAATCATTTTCGGCACTACAATCGGAGCACTTTTAAGAAATATTTGATTCTTCTCGGGATTGGAGCTATCTAATTAACAATTAGACAACGAGTCCGAGTTGTCTTATGAGCAGATAGTTGATTATCTCAGTTCATAGACAACGAGGGCGGGCTGTCCAATTATTTCAGCATAAGCCAACTTGCATACCTAATTTTATACCAATAGTTTTTTATTTGAATAGATAAAAAGACTAAAGCCGGAATGTTATGCTACTCATAAGTACACATTTGGCTGAACTGATCGGGATGTTTATAGTTTTGCCATCAAATAATGGGAAATAAACAAACAAACTTGCTCTTAAGTCGGTTCTTTAGTTGAAAAACTTTCATAAATCAAATAACAAATGAACAAAACACGAGTTAAGAGTGGTGTAGCCTTCGTTTATTACCGTTATCACTATCAGTACTCCCTTTGACTTTGTCTTCGCTGAAGTTGAAAAGTCTTCAACTTTAACGATCGTTTCTCGCTCAGTTTCTGCAGTGTCAGCCAACTGAAAACTTTATTGAATTTTCAATGAGTCCTTTTTACAATTTATTGTTCTTGATATTTGTTTCTAGGTCTACTTTAGAATTTTTTAATTTAGTGAATTTTTTTTATCAGTTTCGTTCGCCATCTTGCTTCATCGCTTTCAAGGTCAAAATGCACAAACAATGGATACCATGGTGATCCTCAGTCATAGTCTATCACCAATAGACCTATAGTAGCGTGGCCAATCACAATGCAGGATATGTGATAGACTCGTACTGGTTGGTTTATACTAATATCATTAGTGTTAGAAAGATTTCCTACCACAATACTCTCGCTCAGCAGTAGTCATACATAACGTATTAGATCAAGGCAATGATGTCCAGACCGACCACCGAGAAGTGTCAGCTTGAAAAATGGGGAAAATGCTTACGTTATTGGACTGCTATGTGGACTGTAAGTGATTGTTCAGGTGTTCATCCATTGTAGCATCTTAAAATAGACTAATCTCATTTGCAATTGAATTGAGTCAGTAGTTTCTAGACGTTCTGAGAGTTTAGTCACTGTCGTCAGTCAAGGTTGAACCTTAAAGATGGCAGCGAATGTTACTTTAACGATAATTCTTCTACTGGGTAAGATTGTAGGATTATTGAGGAAAACTCAAACCATATATTTGTTTGGAATCTCAAGGGAAATTTCAATACAAATATTTTTATTGTAAACAGCGCATTTGGGCTATACGGATTAAGGCACTTTACAAATTTATTTATATATTATTATTATTATTATATTAATAAAGAACTGTGATAAGTATAGACAAACTTCGTGAACGGCCTTTTAAGGTCCCTAGTAATGCTCTGACGAGGTAAGAAAAAAAATGTTCGAGCCGAAATCACGTAACAACCGATTTGTCCAAATTTTGACAACAAAAATATGAATTGGTGATTTCGGCTCGATCAATTTCCTTCTTACCTCGTCAGAGCATTACTAGGGACCTTAAAAGGCCGTTCACGAAGTTTGAAAAAAATCGTACGAGGGAATAACGCTTGGCAGCAGTTTTAGTGAAAATAGTGTCGTTTGAATATCAGCTGGCATTCATAAACGCGGCTTACAATGATAATTTTGAATACACCGTCGAAAGGCAGAATAGTTGAATTAGTATTTGTGTTAAGCACAATAAAATCCAAGCAATATTGACGCGGAGCGAGCGAGTTACAAAATACGGCAAACCGGTCATTCATTATGCTGGAACCACCTTAACTGCATCACGCAGTCACATTAAATCAGAATAACTCGAGGCATTTGTTCTGTATATTCCTCATTAGTTTCAATTTCTATTATTCTATTATTATTATTATTATTATTATTATTATTATTATTATTATTATTATTATTATTATTATTATTATTATTATTATTATTATTATTATTATTATTATTATTATTATTATTATTATTATTATTATTATTATTATTATTATTATTATTATTATTATTATTATTATTATTATTATTATTATTATTATTATTATTATTATTATTATTATTATTATTATTATTATTATTATTATATTATTATTGTGTCGCGTCACACCGGGAATAACTCACACTCTTGGCCGTTGTAAATTCTATGTAAATTTCATGTAAATTATATGCAAATGTCCAAAACCATGTCAATTTCATTTATACGAAATGTACACCAGTCAAGAACGAGCACGAATAACTTCAATGTAAGTCAGTGTTAAGAGTTCGTGTAGATTAATTTTACATGGTTTAGCAGAGTTACAAAACCGAGCGAGTCTTTAAAGTGCAACCCCTGTGAGATTGTCTTAAAAATCTATTCAATATAGGCTGAATAGTTGGTGGGTTCAGTAAGGTTTTAGCTGCAAATGTTTGTTTCTACCTCCCATACGTAGATTTGTGCGTCATTGAATTAAACACGATGGATTTGTAAATATAGAATACTGCATGGACAGTACTGACGTTAATGGTATTCACGCACGCGTGTCGATTTTAATTACAAAACCAAGTCGGAGTCTTCCAGCACGTGAGAACTTGTGAAGTGCGTAAATACCGTTTCTCAAACTCATTAATAATTTATGAGAAAAACAAAGGAAATCACTGCCGTGAAGGAGTTTGGATATGTGATCTTAATTAGCATAAAATTCGGCCAACTTTAGCTTTGAATTTGTCCAAGAATTAATAATGGTTTGAGAAGCTAATCAAACACTGGAAAGAGTTCTTCCACCAATGTAAAAATGTGTTCTTAATTAGCATAAAAATTCCGCCAACTTTAGTTTTGAATTTCTCCAATTATTAATCATTAATGAATTGCAATTGGAGTTTGCCTCAGACTGGGACTTACTTGCGCGGATCGGATTGGAAATCCCGTCTAGTCGACCTCATTGTCGGCCTTGAAATAGTACATAATATCACTTTTTTCTCGCAATCGGCTATATTAGACTTTATTAGTTTTTACAGCAACTAGTCAATTTCTCACTCTCTGATTGGTCGATCAACCATGGTATATGAGAGTACATACCACGGTACTGACGTCATCAGTCGATCATCTGATGCAAATTGTTTAATGTTGTCAAACGAAAAACATGTTTTCAGCTACAATTTTTCACAGTGACTAAGAGGGCATACCGAGCTGACTATCGTAAACCACAACCATAGTTCATAGCAAGCCAAATTTGTCATCAATTGCAGTACTTATCCACAGTTTGTTCTTTCATTCAAATAAAAACTAGATCTATCGTATCGTATTGTGCTGCCATAGATTCACGGCGATAATACTTCATTTGTTGACTTTTGGACACCCTCTCTGATGGTAAATTCATGAGCTACGTACACTAGACAAGTACTTGCGAACAAACATTCCGCTGAAGTTCTGTTTTCTAAGTAACGTTATTTCATATTTTTCAAAACACGTTTTGCGACCTCGTGCTAGATGTTAGAGTATTTTTCCGCTTTCGATTCGAGGGTCATTATTTCCTCCTTTTTCGTAGGCAATTTGCACGATTAATTCTGTTTTTGTGGTAAAAAATTAAAATTAAAGAACCGAATAGTTTGTCGTAGTATGTCCTTTGATAGACCACGGTTTGCGCCATCTCATGTTACTCGGTCACGCCCATCAGTAATATGGACAATAAATAATAATAATAATAATAATAATAATGGAAACTTTATTTCATATATTTTTTACACAAACAATTGCAAATCTCACTACATGTAGGTAATTTACAATTGACTACTTGAACTCGAAAATATAATTAACAAAAAGAAAATGGTAACATAAGTATATTTATATATATCAATAAAACATTTAAAACTTCATTAATTCGGGATTAAGCCAGTCCTTATTTCTACAACAGAAAATATAATATGTTGACCTGATAATAATATTACTTATTTTTCTAACAATATACTTTTGTTGTTTTCTTTCTAAACCTATTTCTTTTAACATTTCGATAAATTCTGCGGATTCTTTCGCAAATACACCTAAAGTGCTGATTGACAAGTTGACGAACTTTACTTCTTTATATTGATTCTTCGTTGGTTGACAGTTTCCAGATATTTGCATTTTTTACGCAGTACATTATTATGAAGATTAGATTCAAATCCAACTGTTAGTTCCAGTATGTATAAACATTTGTTGGAGATGGACAAGAGTAAATCAGGTCGTAGGCTGTTACCAGTTATGATTGAGGGGCTAGCGAAACCAGGAAGGTCGACGTATAGGGTTGAGTTGTTGATGGTTGGAAGTTTTCCGGCGAGGAAATTAAGGACAGAATCATGACGCCAGGTGAAGCGGCCTTGTTGTAGGTATGTTTTACATCCAGCTACTACATGCAGAAGAGATTCAGGCATCAAGCATAAAGAACAGTCAGAGTTTGAAGATATGCCCCACTTAGTAAGATTTTTACGTGTAGGAAGAGTATTGTTAATGTAACGAACAGTAAAATTGAAAATGTTCTTTGGCAATTTAGATTGAGCGGCAGACCAGATGTTGTTAAGCTGTGACATAGAGTATTTTGTGACATTTGAAAAGAAGGAGCCTTGCAGGGTTAGGTGATTTTGAAGTCGATCCTCTTGTGAAGAACGGAAATCTTTGAGAACATCCTTCGTGGATTTATAAACATCATACTGAATATTTTTGCCGTTGCTAGTTGACTTCCAGAGATGTTTTATTGATTCATTAGGGGACGTTTTTAAGGCTTGACGAAGAACTGTTTGACATTGAATGAATTTGACAGAAGGAGGACAAATGTTCAGACCAAATTTGTTTCGTGTAAGGAAAATGTTACTTAGCGTTCCACATATAGGAAGCTCAAGCCATTTACGGATATATTTGTTCACTGCGGAATCAAGGTTTTCTGAAATCCAAGTTTTAGACAGGTCAGCAACAGTAAAATGCCATGATATTTTGGAAAGGACATAACGACTGTATAGAACTAGTTTATTTTTAGGATGCAGAGGTTTAATATCAATGTCAGACATCAGTTCATCAATGAGGGAGGTCAGCTCAGACTTATGTTGTTGATTGGACATATTAAAGTCAGTCAAAGAATCTTCCCAAATATCGAAAAGAGTCACCAATTTTAACACAAGGAACTAGATCACTGTTAATTAGAAGTTTGGGCAAATACTGGACTGATTTAGTAAGATATTTCTTTATTCCAAAGGTGCTGCATTTGTCAATCCTTATAATCATGTTGGACCATTGGCACCAGATGGTAAAACGATTCAACAGGTGTTGATTTTCAGATTCTTGACAACTTATAACTGCTGCATCGTCGGCAAACTGGAACCAGTGAATAGGGTTTAACAATTTAAAGGAGAAGCCAAATTGACGATATTTATCTGCTTTGATGTGTTGAATGAAAGTGTTGAAGCACATATTAAATAGGAGAGGACTAAGACAATCTCCTTGGAGCACTCCACGACCAACAGATATTAAGGGAGTGCGGAATTCGGACGTTATTATTGAGGTTTTGAAATCAGTATACAAACTCTGTATAAGACTTTTCATATGATCTGGAATGTGATGATAATAATAATAATAATAATAATAATAATAATAATAATAATAATAATAATAATAATAATAATAATAATAATAATAATAATAATAATAATAATAACAATAACAATAACAATAACAACAACCATAACAATAATAATAACAATAATAATAACAATAATAATAACAATAATAATAATAATAACAATAACAATAATAATAACAATAATAATAATAATAATAATATGGACAATATAGTAGGCGATTTCTCAACAATTAGTATGGTCCTCGAAATGTTTACTGCATCATGCTAATAAGCATGTCCTAGATAATATCCATTATTGGCAAATGCAATTTTTCTGTCTGATATAGGTTGTTCGTGAAATCGTTTTTGCAAGGAATTCATGTTTATCAGTATTGAACGTGTTTGCTGTCAATGTTGCAACTGATCAGTCAGTTAATACCTGTTTGTGATTAGTATTTGTAGACTTGTCTCATGGACGTTCGAATGGTTCTTATGAACACGAGCTTAGGAGTATGTTGCTAAGCAACTATGACAGGGTCGTGCGACCACAGAAACATAAAGGAAAGCAAACTCCTCTCACTGTGGAATTTGGAGTCCAACTCAAACGACTTGCCAAACTGGTGAGTACCCCCTCCCCCCTCCTCATATAATTCTAAGTGGCAACACAATTTCCTGCTGATTGCTAGCCGGTGGGGGGTGGGGTGGGAGGACTTCAGTATCATTCACCAATTCATATATAGTAAAACCTCGAAAATAAACCCGTGGGCTTCTTTTCGAGATGCCGGGATTCTTTTCGAGATGAGCTTCTTTTCGAAATGGGCTTCTTTTCGAGATGGGCTTCTTTTCAAGATGAGCTTCTTTTTGAGATGGGCTTCTTTTCGAGATGAGCTTCTTTTCGAGATGAGCTTCTTTTCGAGATGAGCTTCTTCTCGAGATGGGCTTCTTTTCGAGATGAGCTTCTTTTCGAGATGAGCTTCTTTTCGAGATGGGCTTCTTTTCGAGATGGGCTTCTTCTTCTCGGGATGGGCTTCTTCTCGAGATGGGCTTCTTTTCGAGATGGGCTACTTCTCGAGATGGGCTTCTTCTCGAGATGGGCTTCTTTTCGAGATGGGCTTCTTTTCGAATCGAGATGGGCTTCTTCTCGAGATGGGCTTCTTCTCGAGATGGGCTTCTTTTCGAGATGGGCTTCTTCTCGAGATGGGCTTCTTTTCGATATGAGCTTCTTTTCGAGATGGGCTTCTTTTCGAGATGAGCTTCTTTTCGAGATGGGCTTCTTTTCGAGATGGGCTTCTTCTCGAGATGTGCTTCTTTTCGAGATGGGCTTCTTTTCGAGATGGGCTTCTCTTCGAGATGGTCTTCTTTTCGAGATGGGCTTCTTCTCGAGATGGGCTTCTTTTCGAGATATGGGCTTCTTTTCGAGATGAGCTGCTTCTCGAGATGGGCTTCTTTTCAAGATGGGCTTCTTCGCGAGATGGGCTTCTTTTCGAGATGAGCTTCTTTTCGAGATGGGCTTCTTTTCGAGATATGGGCTTCTTTTCGAGATGGGCTGCTTCTCGAGATGGGCTTCTTTTCGAGATGGGCTTCTTCTCGAGATGTGCTTCTTTTCCGAGATGGGCTTCTTTTCGAGATGGGCTTCTTTTCGAGATGAGCTTCTTTTCGAGATGGATGAGCTTCTTTTCGAGATGGGCTTCTTTTCGAGATGAGCTTCTTCTCGAGATGGGCTTCATTTCGAGATGGGCTTCTTCTCGAGATGGGCTTCTTTTCGAGATATGGGCTTCTTTTCGAGATGGGCTTCTTCTCGAGATGTGCTTCTTTTCCGAGATGGGCTTCTTTTCGAGATGGGCTTCTTTTCGAGATGGGCTTCTTTTCGAGATGGGCTTCTCAGTTCTCGAGATGGGCTTCTTTTCGAGATATGGGCTTCTTTTCGAGATGGGCTTCTTTTCGAGATGGGCTTCTTTTCGAGATGGGTTTCTTTTCGAGATGAGCTTCTTTTCGAGATGGATGAGCTTCTTTTCGAGATGGGCTTCTTTTCGAGATGAGCTTCTTCTCGAGATGGGCTTCATTTCGAGATGGGCTTCTTCTCGAGATGGGCTTCTTTTCGAGATATTGGCTTCTTTTCGAGATGGGCTTCTTTTCGAGGTTTTACTGTATTGCCAAGTGGCAGCTTAAAAAATATATTAAAAAAATGAACTGAGCTCGCCGGTGGGGGATGGGGAAGAACAATGACAAAATAAATAATGAGAATGCATGGGAACAACTTGGGAACAACCTAGTGAGGTTCGAACCCACGACAAACCCAATAAATGTAACAAAATATCCGAGTATACACCGTTGTACTTGAGAAGTTATCCCTACGAGCGTTGAAGAGCAATCATTTGGAACTATTCGGCCATTTGAAAATGCATGTTGTCAAAATGTCTACGGATGAATAAATGAATAAGGAGAAAGTCCCAATGCCCTTTGCGGTCGTCAGCTTCTTGCTTGTTGCTTTCGGCGGGGACAACGATTTTTGGAATAGGTGTATATGCATTCAGACAGCATGGTACAAATAAGCTCCAACCCACACTCCCCACCCCCTCTTATTTATATTTGTGATGTATATGTTTTAGAATATCAAAGAAGAGACCATCGTAGTCGAAACCTGGGTTGTCATGGTGAGTTTGATGTGGATGTACGTAGTCAGTTTTTATAAACCGGCTTTGTTTTTCACTTTTAGAATCGTATTGGTAGAGTGGAAACGTGACTGAATGATTGTGTTCAACCTGCTAAAGCAAGGAGAAACGAAGATAGAAAAAAGAAGAATTAAAGGAAAAGTAGATAGGACAAAGCCAGAATCGAATGCATCATGAATTAGTGAATAAATGAATATATGGATGAACGAATGAACGAATGAATGATCGAATGGATGGATGAGAGAATGAATTAATAGATGAATAGAAAGTATTATATGTTGATACTGTGAGTAACTGTTATTAAATTACAGAAATGGAACAACACATTCTTCAGTTGGGACAAAACCAAGTATGGAGGAACGGACAGGATTCACTTTGAACCAACTGAGATATGGTTTCCTGATATATCTCTGTACAATAGGTGAGCTATATTATTATTATTATTATTATATTTATATTTATTATTATTATTATTATTATTATTATTATTATTATTATTATTATTATTATTATTATTATTATTATTATTATGTATTTTATATTGATAGTATCTTGCTTTAGCATTGTATATAATTATTTCGGATTTAATTCAAATTTACCGACGATCATCCCCGCCCCTTCTACATGATATTCATAATCATACTTTATTCGAAATACTTAGTATTCACTAAGTACTTGAAAAGGTGGATCCTGAGGTTAGCCCTATATTTAGGATCACCAGTAGGTCAGGCCACACACACCGGGAACTTCGTGCCCTACTCTTAGTAAGTACTTGAAAAGGTGGATCCTGAGGTTAGCCCTATATTTAGGATCACCAGTAGGTCAGACCACACACACCGGGAACTTCGTGCCCTACTCTTAGTAAGTACTTGAAAAGGTGGATCCTGAGGTTAGCCCTATATTTAGGATCACCAGTAGGTCAGACCACACACACCGGGAACTTCGTGCCCTACTCTTAGTAAGTACTTGAAAAGGTGGATCCTGAGGTTAGCCCTATATTTAGGATCACCAGTAGGTCAGGCCACACACACCGGGAACTTCGTGCCCTACTCTTAGTAAGTACTTGAAAAGGTGGATCCTGAGGTTAGCCCTATATTTAGGATCACCAGTAGGTCAGACCACACACACCGGGAACTTCGTGCCCTACTCTTAGTAAGTACTTGAAAAGGTGGATCCTGAGGTTAGCCCTATATTTAGGATCACCAGTAGGTCAGGCCTCACACACCGGGAACTTCGTGCCCTACTCTTAGTAAGTACTTGAAAAGGTGGATCCTGAGGTTAGCCCTATATTTAGGATCACCAGTAGGTCAGGCCACACACACCGGGAACTTCGTGCCCTACTCTTAGTAAGTACTTGAAAAGGTGGATCCTGAGGTTAGCCCTATATTTAGGATCACCAGTAGGTCAGACCACACACACCGGGAACTTCGTGCCCTACTCTTAGTAAGTACTTGGAAAGGTGGATCCTGAGGTTAGCCCTATATTTACGATCACCAGTAGGTCAGGCCACACACACCGGGAACTTCGTGCCCTACTCTTAGTAAGTACTTGAAAAGGTAGATCCTGAGGTTAGCCCTATATTGAGGATCACCAGTAGGTCAGGCCACACACACCGGGAACTTCGTGCCCTACTCTTAGTAAGTACTTGAAAAGGTAGATCCTGAGGTTAGCCCTATATTGAGGATCACCAGTAGGTCAGGCCACACACACCGGGAACTTCGTGCCCTACTATATTAGTAAGTACTTGAAAAGGTGGATCCTGAGGTTAGCCCTATATTTAGGATCACCAGTAGGTCAGGCCACACACACCGGGAACTACGTGCCCTACTCTTAGTAAGTACTTGAAAAGGTGGATCCTGAGGTTAGCCCTATATTTAGGATCACCAAGGTCAGGCCACACACACCGGAAACTACGTGCCCTACTCTTAGTAAGTCATCGGACAGAAATTTGTGTCACATCCGGTATTTTATCATAATTATATGCTAGACCCATTCCCAATACGGCACTCGGCCACTCGATCTTCGTATAATTTACAGTAAAATCGAAGAAAGTCAATGTTTAGGCTGTCATTTACAAATGAACCAGTGATCTACGATAAATTGTAACAACGGAATACAAAATACTTGCGACTGAAGTTTACTTGCCAAGTTATCGATTGTAAATATCCTTTCGTCCTCTAGCGACTTTTTCAGGGTGAATGTCAGGTTTCGGTAGTGTTCGAATGTATGGGACTTTCACGCATCATGCCAGCAGTTCGATCGATTCCTGTTGCTCAGCCTTGCGAAATACAATAATTGTAACAACGGTTGAATTTTGGTGCCCCGACATAGCTGGATTGCTTCCAATATCAAGCTTTCTTCCATACCAATGTTCACTAGCGATTTTCTTGAAGTTCTATTTTATACCAACGAAGCGAAGCAGTCGAAAATGTCAAATTACGAGACGATTTTTAGCTTCAAAACACTTCCATCGGCTGCCATTTTCCTCTGACCTTGCAGCCTAGCCTCCATTACTATAGCTACAGAAATTTAAGCACCAGTTTCTTTTTTACTGCCACGGATAAAATAAGCCGCGAAGTAAGGGGAATTTATGACATTGGAGCGAGCGTTTGGTTTGGCGGGAACTGGGTTCTAGTTTAAGAGATTAACCCGCGAAATTCAGTATAAGCTTCCAATAAAAACTTTTCCCACCAAATGTTCGATACATTTTTTATTTTAGGGGGAAACTCTGAGATTTAAATAAGGATCGTGTATCATTTCTTCAAATGCAACCTATTTTAAGGATATGACCGATTTGTATGAGTAATTCTGTGCGATGACTTGAAAAGGTGGATACTGAGGTTAGCCCTATATTTAGGATCACCAGTAGGTCAGGCCACACACACCGGGAACTTCGTGCCCTACTCTTAGTAAGTACTTGAAAAGGTGGATCCTGAGGTTAGCCCTATATTTAGGATCACCAGTAGGTCAGGCCACACACACCGGGAACTTCGTGCCCTACTCTTAGTAAGTACTTGAAAAGGTGGATCCTGAGGTTAGCCCTATATTTAGGATCACCAGTAGGTCAGGCCTCACACACCGGGAACTTCGTGCCCTACTCTTAGTAAGTACTTGAAAAGGTGGATCCTGAGGTTAGCCCTATATTTAGGATCACCAGTAGGTCAGGCCACACACACCGGGAACTTCGTGCCCTACTCTTAGTAAGTACTTGAAAAGGTGGATCCTGAGGTTAGCCCTATATTTAGGATCACCAGTAGGTCAGGCCTCACACACCGGGAACTTCGTGCCCTACTCTTAGTAAGTACTTGAAAAGGTGGATCCTGAGGTTAGCCCTATATTTAGGATCACCAGTAGGTCAGGCCTCACACACCGGGAACTTCGTGTCCTACTCTTAGTAAGTACTTGAAAAGGTGGATCCTGAGGTTAGCCCTATATTTAGGATCACCAGTAGGTCAGGCCTCACACACCGGGAACTTCGTGTCCTACTCTTAGTAAGTACTTGAAAAGGTGGATCCTGAGGTTAGCCCTATATTTAGGATCACCAGTAGGTCAGGCCTCACACACCGGGAACTTCGTGCCCTACTCTTAGTAAGTACTTGAAAAGGTGGATCCTGAGGTTAGCCCTATATTTAGGATCACCAGTAGGTCAGGCCACACACACCGGGAACTTCGTGCCCTCAGTACTCTTAGTCGAACAGTGGTGTGGGTTCTTGTATGTCCCTCCGGTGCAATGTAGTGGAGTATGGAGAGACGGGACCGCCATTTTACGTGGTCATTCGAGCGAAGGTCTAACCATTTGTAGGAGTAATTACAAAGGCAACACCTTCTCCTGAAGAGAGGATGTTAGTAAGAATCGAGATTCTCCGATCCGGTCAACTAAAAAAAAATCGAATTTAATTTTCTTTCGCCATATCATTCCTTTCGATGATCTATTATAGGGAAAAATACTAAAAAGTTCCAACGATTTTTTATTTTATTTTAGAAGAAATTTGCAGTTTTCAAAAACCCTCCAGATGACTGAAAATTTTCGGCTAAATTATAAGGCAACTTTGAACAGTCGGTGTGTGTTCACCTCTAGCACTACAACAACGACATTCAGCATACTTAATAAACGTTTCTTGTTCCTTTCTACAGTAGTATTTGTTTTTGTGTAACTTTTGTAGTTATTTTTCAAATTTGGTTTTAAAAAGGTATACTGAGCGCCAAGAATGGAATGTTGAAATATAGGCAATGTTTGAGGTACGAAAGCGGAATCTGGTACCTAATTCTATGAGGAAAACACCATTCCCCAAGAAAGTTGCACCTTTGCTCTTTCAGTTTAGAAAGTTTCAACTTTGAGAATTCAATGTAGCATTTTTGAGAAATAAAAATATTATGATTGGGACTGCCAAAATTAGCATTAATTTCGACCTATCGCGGACATTTTTGTCGTCCAAACACAAAACGTAATGCCAAAACACGACTATCTTTCACTTTTAGTTGATTGCTGCTGATGGAAAACAATCTTCGAATAAATAGGAATGCCTTTCAACAATGAGTCGTAAATAACTCTCGCAAAAGTTAAAATTAGCATAAATTAGCATGTCGATCAGATAACAGCATCTCACAGAAAAATTTACGAATTTTGTCTAAACGACATTTATACGAAATTCCACCCTTTCAAGCAAGTATGAATTCTGTTTTGTTTTATATTTTATGATTAAAACTATTATTTCATGCCGCAAAAAAATTATTCGAAGGGCAGTAGCGTGACTTCCAGCAGTTACATTGCGTTACATAATTGGCTTGTCAACAAAGTGGAGCATCGTGTCAAAATATCCGAACTCTTCATGTATAAGCGCCAGTTGTAAGTATAAATCAGCTTACTGCGACAATCCTTGTATCGCGACCTTTCGTTTTGTATAAACTTCAGCTGGATTTTGGATTTTTCTGTTCCGTCAATATATTTTTTGCACTAATTAGTACTAAATACAATACAAAACAATAGAAATGTCACTATTTAGTACTTTAAATACTGATGTTTATGCTGAGTTAACTTTGTACTCAAGAAATGGACATATATAGTGATTGTCGGAACAGAAAAACCCAAAATCCAACTGAAGTTTTCAAAACGAAAGGTCGCGATACAAGGATTTTCGCTGTAATTGTTTGTAAATCTTATTTGGAGCAAATTCTAAGCATTTCAAAGTGAAGTACCATAATTTTCGGAAACGGCCAATACTGCGGTGTTTATTTATGACCAATGAATATCAGTGCTAATTTTCACTATTTTAGGAGCTTAATGTGGCTGAAATAGCTCAAATATTGTTGAAAATCATTCCTATTAACTCCAAGATTGTTATCTGTTGGCAGCGATCAACTAACAGTGCAAGATAGTCGTGTTTTGGCATTAAGTTTTGTGTTTCAACGACAAAAATGTCCGCGAAAGTCCGAAATTAATGCTAATTTTGGCAGTCCCAAGCATAATAGTTTAATTTCTCAAAAATGCTACATTGAATTCTCAAAGTTGAAACTTTCTAAACTGAAAGAACAAAGGTGAAGCTTTCCTGGGGCATGGCGTTTTTCTCAAAGAATTAGGTACCAGATTCCGTTTTCGTACCTCAAACATTGCCTATATTTCAACGTTCCGTTCATGGCGCTCAGTACACCTTTTTAAAACCAAATTTGAAAAATAACTACAAACGTTACACAAAAATAAATACTACAGTAGAAAATAACAAGAAACGTTTATTAAGTATGCTGAATGTCGTTATTGTTGTAGTACTAGAGATGAACACACACCGACTGTTCAAAGTTGCCTTATAATTTAGCCGAAAATTTTCAGTCATCAGGCGGGTTTTTAAAAACTGCAAATTTCTCCTAAAATAAAATTCGCTGGAACTTTTTAGTATTTTTCCCTAAAATAGGTCATCGAAAGGAATGATATGGCGAAAGAAAATTAAATTCGATTTTATTTAGTTGACCGGAGAATCTCGATCCTTACTGACATCCTCTCTTAAATATTTTTCACATGGGAGTTCTCTGTCCGGGCACTAATACTGTGATTGAACTCTCTAGTGCTGATACAAACACCCCTAGAGCAGGACGACCATCCCTGTTAGTGTCTAACGTACTTGTGACGAACACAGGCTTGAATATTTGGAGTGGACCCATTACCTTCACAGTGAACTGCGCAATGATACTCAACTCCTGGCCCTTTGATGAGCAGTCGTGTACCTTGAGCTTCGGCTTGTTTACATATGGCGCCCATTTGCTCAAACTTACTGATTTTAGTTCCAGAGAAGGTTAGTGCATGAATATAACAATCATCGTTGAGATTGGCTTACTAACAGCCTCAAGTATATTAAGGCCTGACACATGAGCCCAATTGGCATAAAAACCATTATTTTCTATAAACTGAAAACTATTCATGCTTTGGAGATAAAACTTCACCAAGATGTTTAGTCCCTTGAGTGTGTGAAAATTTGATGTGGTTTATTGCATGTGCTGGGTCACGTGACAAATCACATGGCAACATATGTCCAAATATTTCAGCTTAAAATGGGGTACATAGAAACTTTTCTAAGAACAATGAATCAGATGTCAAAAAGTTACATTTAGAAAGGTCTTTCTAAATCCGCCTTTTAACGTTGTCCTTAATCATTAGTTATAGAGATAATTGATAAAACAGGTCACGTGACCAATCCAGTTATTTGCATATTTTTATTTTTCTCGTTAATGAGAATATGTAGACAGCATTAAAAGGCGGGATTAGAAAGACATCTACCAAAGGTATTTACCGAAACATTAGTTAGCGTTCTAAGAAAAGTCTCTACGTACCCCATTTTCGATTGAATTTTTCAACCAGTCTTAGCCACGTGATTTGTCACGTGACACTTCATTTGCTATTATCGTGACTAAATTGTCACAAATTCATGGGTCTTAGCATTTTGGAGAAGTTTTAGCTTCAAAGCATGAATAGTTTTCAGTTTATAGAAAATAATGTGTTTATGCTAATTAGGCTGATGTGTCAGGCCTTAATATACTTGAGGCATGTCATATATGCTGTTCAGGTATTGCGCGGCATAATTACTAAACCGTATCGTATGTCCTGCAAAAGCAAACCTCGCAATACAATGTTGCAATTTTCACAAGTACAAAGGAATTCTTCTTTTGCAATGTCAAACGACTGCAGATACAGCTTACATTGACACACGATGTAATGACATTGCTAGTACGTACTACAGTTGAACCCCAGTATCTCGAACTCGGTTATCTCGAACCCCCGCTATCTCGAACAATTTATCGATTCCCATGGGAGTTCGAGATAACGGGGTTCTACTGTAGTAATGCGTGCATTGTTAGACTATGTGCTTTGATGTTATAAACTTTAATTTTCTATTCTAGAAGACATTTACCAGGAAAGTGGTAATTGGGATCTAAGCTCACACTTCGAAGTTGAAATTAAAGAGTCGGACTTCGGGAACTGCTGTCCGTATAAATTCAGTGAGATCACTTTCACAGCGAAGATGGGACGTAAATCCCAATACCATTTGTTCTACATGGTAGCGCCTTGTCTTGTCATCGCAATCTTGACACTCGCCAGCTTCTGGATCCCGTCAGAGAGTGGAGAGAGGATTGGTTTTGTCACCACCCTACTGCTAGGCATGATGGTCTTTCTTCTGATTGTACCCGATTCTCTTCCCGAGTCCTCCAAGTCCATTCCAATTTTAGGCATCTTAATGATGATGACAATAGTAATGGTAGGGTTTACGTTACTGGCCACCATTTTGATTTTGAGATGCTACCATGCCACAGGAATCCCGCCTCGTTGTCTTCGTTGTCTGGCGCCGAAGTTCAAACAAACCGCACCTACTGAATCCATCGAAACCCCCAAGACATCTGAGAACGACATCGAAATAAAAGTCGTCCCGCAACCTCGAGGGTCCACAGACGAACCCGCAACGTGCGAGACTAAGTTGACTTGGCAGATGGTTGCCTGTAAGCTTGACACCATATTCTTTTGGCTGTATTTCATTGCTTCTGTAGTGATGTACGTGGTGATCTTGACATACAGGTTTTAGATTGTGAGGTCTTCCACTGGATACTCGTCACAGAGGACTGGAAACTAGGAACGGGTGGATACCCTGTGGTAACCCAGTCCCCAGTCCCTGGTTTTAGTTGTCATTACAATGCACAATTGCACAACAAAGAGGAAAGGAACATTCCAGCCTATCAACACAATTAAGTTTTTCAAAGCATGTGCATGGGAAGAAAAAATGTTAGCAAACAATGAATTGAAAATGGCAAGGATGTACGAGCTTCGCACCATCGAGATTGGCCCGACGAGAAGAAATCAGCACAAAGAAATCCAAAATGAAGCTGGGCAGGCTATGTGTTGGTGTCAGATTATACCACAAGAGGTGCCTGCTAACTCAACACCAAGAACTCTTGAATAAAAAAACCATGAACATACTACCCACAGGGATCCTTTATAGGGCTTATTTCACCTATTAAACAGCCTGAAAATCCAATATCTTTAGAAGGAAGATAGGTGCCTCAGAGAGTTAAGATGAAATGCTGAATATGCGAACAGAAAATGCAGCAGAAATAGAAGAAAAGACAAGACTGCAGTCAGTTAATTGGTTTTCTTTGGCACTTTCACAGAAATAAATGCAGAATTACCACATCAATTGTAAAATATCATAGGGTTGCTGTTATGAAAACCCACGACCACATCATCCAAGGTTGTACGAGAATGTTTGATGCTCTGATGTCAAGCCTACAAAGTAGATGATGTAACTGTCCACAGAAACACATATGGTACAGTGTCGGATCCAGGGGGAGGGTCGGGGGGTTCGGACCCCCTGTCATACCCGAGGTGCAATTCAATGTTTTATCCTAGAATCTAGTTTTGGCAAAAGTTTGAAGTCAATTTACGTTTGGACCCACTCCCCTGGATTGCCTGATTTATGAAATGTTTCTTATTAGAGAACGAAAACCGGAACTTAACGTACAATCAGACTCTATAAGAGCAAAGTTATTCATTTAACTATGCGTAGAACAATGGTTATTGTTTTTCAACTTAAACTTATTCTTTAATTATGCACATTTTCAATCCTCATTTGAACCTGAAGATGTTGTCAAGATGACAACAAAACGTCGTTCTTTATTATCTTTAATTTTCATTGTAAAAGTAGATTGTAAGTTTACCCCAGTAAAACTCTACGTCTGGTGGCTTGTTTCTAAAGTTCATTTCACATCCAGGAACACAGCCATGAGCAATTTAATGGAGGTTTCTTGGTGTTGCAGAACACCAGATGACGTTAGACAATGAACATAAAGGACGAGAAGAATTAACCTGAACCAAAACAATTATACCCTGCATACAAAGAAACCTAACCAAGAATACAATGCAGACTGCAACACCAAGAAACACCCAATTTAATGGTTATCTATTCGCTATACTTCTCTTCCACAAAATGGCTGAAGCGTCCCCTGTAACAGCCCCAAGAGCCTTTGCGAGATCAAACTCGCCCCAATCCCACACTAGAGAACTCATTTTAAAAGCACCGAGGACGGGGACGTGAGGACGACGAAGTTCGAATACAGTGTTTTGTTGTCTATTGTTTTCATATTTGTTTCTTTTTCCGTGTTTTTCACTAAATTTGCGCCCTCTTTGATGAATAACATCGTCTTTTTGTGGTCCGGTTGCCGGACTGAAAACAACTATCTGCACAAATATCGAACTGACGTTCTCGTACTCCTTGCATCGTCAAACATAGGTATTTCAGGGCATTTCACGTTGTAGCTGTGCACAGAACAAATACCCTTCAAACGGAGCACTGATGGAAAGAGGGGGGTAAATTGAGCGCACCGTTGACTTCCTGGAAGATTAGCCTCAGTCTAATGGAACTACCAACGTTAAAACAAGGTCCTTTACCTTTTCCCTTTACCTTTACAGAACGCCTGAAGTAAAAATCGCGCTCATTTTATGTACTCCGACAAAAAGTTATTGAATTTCTTAACTAACGCTATTGTTTCTCTGCCGTCGTCCTCATGTCTCCGTCCTCGATGCTTAAGGTCCCTACTGTCGTTTCGCAATTGGCGAATAGACCTTATGCATAATGACGTAATATGACTACAACTACCAGAATGCTTTGCGCATCTTCTTTTGTGAGATAATTGGTACCCTTTATCTTAGTGAATTATGAACTGTTTATTAATCATTACTTGGCAGCTAAAACTGAATTACGTAATTTACAATTGAATGAACTACCTCAAGAGCGAATAAAAATCTAGAAAAAAAGCAAATTCGCAAAGCATGCTGTAGTCACCGTTACGTCATTATGCATAAGGTCTATTGGCCTATGTAGTTGGTAACGAGTCAGACTGATCCCCAGGGTAGGGGTCACAGGAAGGGAAGGTCCGAAGAAACTACTCGGTCATTATGGCCCATCAATGATACAGTGAAGGATAAATACCAAGAAAAATATTGCCCAGGACTCGCTCGGTCACAACTAATTACATCAAATAGTTCAAAAGGGTAATAAAAAACTTTTTCTCACCAACGCCTTTTCTTTAACAGCTCTGCATTTCTGCATTTTCCGATTCTCTGGAATGCTGACAGCCACGTACTTCAAACAAACAAGAGAAGCTAGAGTGGGAAATTAGAGAATCGGGTAATGCAGAAATACAGCGCTAAAACCGCTTTGCTGAGACAAAGTTTTTTCTTTCCCTTTGGAACTATTTTATATAATTAAGTACGAAACGCAGTTAGATCATTATATTCTCTATGTATTAATAACAATACAATATTTCGTTGCATTGGTATATCCTGGTTCAGTAGTGGCTCTGGGCGTTGCTCGTCACTGATAAAAATGTCTGTTCAATGCATGGATACTGTCCCAATTAAGCCTTAGAGATGATTTTAAAACATGGATTAATATGTACATATTTGAAAAAAAAATTGGGTCGCCACTAGTGGTCACCGTCCTTAATTAAATCGGCTGTTAAGGGCCGTTTACACGGGCGATTTTATCGGCAGTTTTGTCGGCGATTTTATCGCCGCGAAGTTGCACAAATTTGGCTGCAATTTTGTCGCCGCTAAATCGCCGGTAGTTGTGGTTGCAATAAAATCGCCGATATTGAATCGCCGACAAAATTGCCGATAAAATCGCCCGTTTAAACGGCCCTTTACGAAGTATTTCCAAAGCTGCATCAAACTGAATTTTACACTAGTTACCGAAGTGTGGCTGATGTTTATTCCAGATAGATCGCTGTCACCATGGCAACAATAAACAACAATTTTTTCTCAACAGTAATACATAAGTCTCTGGAACCAGGGTACTACCAGGCAACTAATTGTCAAATGGTTAATCCTTTATAACATTTATCAGTCTTACCACCAGCAATACTCTAGACTCGTAGAAAACTAATAATCAGAAAAGAATCATTTCGGGAGCTTGGAGAAATGTTAATAAATATTTTATTCTTCTCGGGATTGGGGCTATCTCATTAGTATTAGAAAGCCGTTATAGATCAAACACGAGAAAACGATATCTGATATCCAAACAGACCACGAAGCGGTGTCTTGAAAACAAAAAAATTATAGTGTTCAGTTTAGCCCCATTGGGACGTTTTGACTGGTATGTGGCTGTACGTGATTGTTTAGGTGTTCAACCATTATAACGTCTTAAAACAGACTAAACTAATTTGCAATCGAATTGAATATAGTTTCTAGACGTTCTGAGACTTTAATCACACCTGGGACGTTCGTTCAAGGTTGTACCTTAAAGATGGCAGTGAATGTTACTTTAGCGATCATTCTCCTACTAGGTAAGATTGTGAACAAAAAATTGTCACTTGTAAAAACGCACGCTCTAAGTCGGTACAAAGTCAATGTAAATTGTATGTAAAGGTCCAAAACCAGGTCAAATTTACACCAAATTTACACCGGACAAGGGCGAGAGCGATGTAAATTCTGTGTAAATTCAATGTTAATTGTGTCATGGAACATTGCGTGTAAATTTATTTGACATGGTTTTGGACATTTACACATAATTTACTCAGAATGTACTCATAATTTACTCTTTGGCCAAAAGCGTACGTTGTTTTCAGAGAACCACACACGTAGATTAGCGCGTCATTGAAGGAAGGAAATATCGAAATCATTTTACAGCTCGCTTGAAACAGTATCTTTTCTGTTTCTTGTTCTTCGTTTTTTTCCCTCTTTTAATAATGCAAGGTTTATATATAGAGATTTTGCTAAATGTGTTTTAGTTTGTCTGTTTATCTATAAATACATTCAAAGGAGAATTATCAATTGATACGAATTGCCGTGTCAGCCATTTTATATCATGAACACACAAAATCGGGAAAGCCAATCAAGTGTTTTTTTCTCGTTCTCTGATTGGCTGGAGATTTCAATTCTCGATGCCGATTGGTTATATTTTTCACATGTGAAAAGTTCTGATGCTGAAATGATTTTTGAAGTGGCATTTCGCCTGAATAAGTCCGTGCGTCTGAAATCTTAGTCTGTATATACTAATAACGGTCATGGCATTGCTTGTAATCCTTGGCTTATGGATGTAATATTTAAGCTTATTATAGCTGTAAAGGGATGAACAGCTGAAAAGCGGTCTCGACCTCTTTCTAAAAAGAAAAAAAGAAAAAAGTATTAACCGACAACAGCTAGAATGACTGAAAGCCCCGTAAACTCTTCCGGCCCGAAAAGACATCCCAGAAATCTGAGACACTTACTCTACAAAGCTGTTCTTTTGACATGTTTTTAATATGAACAAAATTTCCCTTCATGCAAAGTTTCATGTCTGTAAACTACTTTGTTTTGAAGATATAGATTTTTAAAGAAACCCTTTTCGGGCCCGATAAGCTTTCGGGGCTTTCGAGAAACGCGACCCAACAGTCAGTACCAGCACCGAATAATTTTCATACTATCACACAGGTAGCCCAAGATGTGTATCAGTACATTATTATAAGAGAATGTATGTGGACTAATGTACTGATACACAGCTTGGGCTACCTGTGATTATACCGAATAAGGCTATGGACCTCTTACACGTACTTTACAGTTAAGCAAGAACTACTTTCGTTATTCAGCCCGCTTGACGTTAGCAGCACATTTCAGCAGCACACTTCGCCTTTCGCTCGATAGATAGATAGATAGATAGATAGATAGATAGATAGATAGATAGATAGATAGATAGATAGATAGATAGATAGATAGATAGATAGATAGATAGATATAGATAGATAGATAGATAGATAGATAGATAGATAGATAGATAGATAGATAGATAGATAGATAGATAGATAGATAGATAGATAGATAGATAGATAGATAGATAGATAGATAGATAGATAGATAGATAGATAGATAGATAGATAGATAGATAGATAGATAGATAGATAATATTTATTGAAGTGTCGGGTTATTTAGCTAAAACTCCGAAACAAATACCTTTACTCAAACCCAAATACCTAAAACAATGTAAGGAAACTAGGCACCTTTAGTATCTTATTTATATATTCATGTGATTGTATTTTAATTGTTGGTTTTCTTAGTTGCTTCTTCTTGTAACTTCACTTGGCCGATGACTGGACCCTTGCAAATAAAGTGTTGAAATATTTAATTTCAATCGGTTAATTCACGCGGATGCACTTTTTCGGGTTACCTTTCATACTGTATTTTCTCAAACTGTTTGTTGGCAAAGGTTCTAGGTTGCTTTTTGTTGTATATTTTTGCCGATTTCAGGTAGAATATATTTGCTTAAACAATGAATGAATCGGAGTTTATTTAGCGAGGGTAAACACAAAACAGTTACAAAATGTGCTGATATACTAGAGGACTAGAAAATAATAAAATATATTATAGATAATATATATGGAGATCAGCGATGGAGATCAAGAAGAAAATGGCTGAAGGCTTGCAACTTCTAACGTTCTGTCTATATAGTAATTCTCCAATGCAAAGGGAGAAAAGTAGACGAACTTGCTAGGTAAATTATTCAAGTCATTTTCAGTAAATTCACAAAACACTGAAGAGAATTGGCATATATTTTTTCACGTGGAACTATTAAAGTTTGAAGCCATAAGTTGTAAGTAATACATTATTCAGTACTTGTAATCATAATGGGAAAGCTGACGGCAGACCTAGCTAGCGTTATAACCAGTGCTAAAGGTTACTTGTACCAGTTTTATGGATTCCTTAATTTTCTCGTGTAAACCGCGCAATAATTGTCTCTCTACGTTAACTTGTCTTTAGCAGGTAATGCAGGTTCATTTCTGATTCGCTTAGCGCTTTACGCATTGTAGTTTTTAGGATTATTAATTCACATACCGGTAACATGATGTAAGAATGGTAGTGTTAGGTATATAAATAGAGTAGCGAAATTGTAAAGACTAGAGACCAACTAGCCACCGTGCTGAGTAAAGTTCATGACAATGTACAAGATACTTCCGTGCCTCGTTACTTCAAGTCTCGTACTTACTCGTAGGGTAATTGTACGGGCCCACGATGAGTGAGTTGCGACTATCTATATGCTAGTCATCCCAAGATTCAGCAGATCGACAGCTAAAATACATGAAGTTGTATTTTCCGGTCCGTAACAGTGGTGTTAGAACCGTGGTTATTGGGGTCGAGGGAGTCTCGCGCAACCAAGAAGAAAACAAGTGGTATGCCATCTATTGAAGACCACGTATCAAGTGGTTTACCATTTACAAAGACTACAACGACGTATCCAACAACAACAACAAAAATCCAGTGGTTAAAAACATCCAAGTTATACCGTCACCCCTCGTTGTCATCTCGAAGAATAGCTCCAAGAAGAGGTACTACTTTAAAATAGCCGAAATGCACAATAGATTATAAACTGAACACTGTACGAATTGAGAAGTTGACAGACTACTCGGGGCCTCAGCAAAATATTACTGGTTGGAGATATTCGTATTTCTCTTCATCGTGTCAGTATTACACCACACGCCATGGCCAAGTTACAGACGCACAAGCCTTCCATCATTTTATTGTTCTTCCCAACCGTAAGAAGCCAGAGAATACAATATATTTTGTCGTCAATGACCCAGCAGGTACCAGTCAAAATAACAGGTGTGTGCTACGCTACCTGAGTTACAGGAAATTCAATATGATTCAAGAAAAAAAACAGCGCAGTCCTGAGGAACACAGAAATAGAGATAGATACATAACAACTCATATGGACTTTAGTTCGTGAAAAAAGCAACAACAGAGAACATTTGCTGAACACATGCAAAGACAGGTAAAGGAACAGGGAACATGTGATGATGGAAAGAAGGAACAAAAGGAACATTTTCTCAGGGGGGAGGGGAGAGGGGGAAGGGGGAAGGGGGTAGGGGGTAGGGGGTAGGGGGGAGGGGGGAGGGGGTGTAGCTAGTTGCCGTCCCTGTCAAGTAATATCTATTTTCACGGAGTTTTACAACTACTCTTTTGTCCTTTGTTTTGTTGATGGGCCACTATAAGAGATTCTTCTACGTATCGAGACTGACCGTCGACGGGTTATCGTCATTCTTGCCATCGCTGTTTTCTGACTTTGGTCTGACTTTGGTGGTTGTTGTCCATACGTTTGTTCCACTTGTTTGGTTCTGGTTCCTGGTTCCAGCAATTCTGGTTCTTGAAAGTGTATTGACTCTTTTTCTTGTATTGGTTGTTCGTTTTCTTGTTCACCTCCATGGTTGTTTTCTGGTGCTGGTTCTGCCATCGGTTCAGTGCGGTTCTGGTTCATTTTCAGTGGTAGGAGCTAGAGCTTTTATAATAATAATAATAATAATAATAATAATAATAATAATAATAATAATAATAATAATAATAATAATAATAATAATAATAATGGAAACTTTATTTCATGTATTTTTACACAAACAAGTGCAAATCTCACTACATGTAGGTAATTTACAATTGACTACTTGAACTCGAAAATATAACTAACAATAATGATAATAATAATGATAATAATGACTTTATTTCAGTGTCGATATATTTAGTTTATACCGACTAATTGGGGACACTGTTTGTCGTTTTTCACATTGTTTGCTGGCGTTGCGGCCACTTCGTTTCTCAACCGGCTGTCATATGCGTTTCTATTACGGAACTGTCTCCTATATATGGTCTATCATTGATGCAATTAAGTTCTTCATTGTGTTGATCCATTCGGTTTATCAGTTCCTCGCGTAGTTTCTGGTTATCGTTGTGACAAGTTTCGCTCTGTTTGTCGAATTTCGCTAACAAATGTAGATCTTCTTGTTTTATTTCGCTCTGTTTGTCGAATTTCGCTAACAAATGTAGATCTTCTTGTTTTATTTCGCTCTGTTTGTCGAATTTCGCAAACAAATGTAGATCTTCTTGTTTCCCCCGATAAATCAGTCCTCAAGTCATGGTTCTGTTGTTTCAATTCCTGTTCTTGTTGGTTCATTTCTACTGACAGATCAGTCTTTTTGCAGCATCTGCATTATCAGTTGTTCGTGATCTGCAGAACTACTAGTGTTTCCCATTGGTGGATTCTGAGGTCCCGGCGTTGATGTACTTGGGGCCCGTATTTGATCCAACGTTGCTGTCCATGGTAATACTAATGTCCATTTTAAGGAATCCAGGTTTGAAAAGACTAATGTTGTTCAAGGAGTGCGAATAATCCTCCTTTGTTTTTTAATGCTGCTAACGTCCTTTCAGGAGGGCTAGTTGTTGTCCTTGGCAAGTGATATTTACTTTCTAAGTCTCTGTTACGTTTCTCCACGGATAATAATAATAATAATAATAATAATAATAATAATAATAATAATAATAATAGCACGATGGCGTTAGTTGCATTGTTGGCAAAGGTTCTAGGTTGCTTTTTGTTGTATATTTTTTGCCGATTTCAGGTATTTGCTTAAACAATTGTAACGTGAGCGCAATGCGGGGGAATACACTGGTCTAGTCACAAGTCTTGTAAAGGATCTTTTATTCCTTCGTCTGTCACTAACAACTGTCAACATACAATTCAACTGAAGTCTCAACTCAACTCAACTGACTAGTATTACAAGCATACGGTGATTTCTCTCCAGTAGCTACAAATGATGTAAGATGACCTAACTAGCGAAAGTAACAATCCTATTGGCCAGTAAGTAAAAGTAAGTGTTACCACCATACTAAGGTCTACTAAGGTCTCGGGTGTTTCTTGAATCTCCGGTTGCTGTTGAGCTTCCTCAAGCGTAGTAGGTTGTGTATTGTGTTCGGTCAACTCATTGCCATCTTCGGCATGCTGTAGATTAAAAGCCTCTTTTATTTCGAAAACGTGGTTAGATAAAGTCACTTCTGATATATTGTCTCGCCGTGGTTCACGAAGAGTGTGGCAATTATAGCTAGTATGGCCTCTTCGGTTACACGTGTTGCATATAGGATGACCATCAGGGGTGCGGCGGTTACGATTTCGATTATCGAAACAGCAAATTACGGTTGATATACTGAGGTACCAATAAGTAATAATCAATAAGTAGATCAACAACCATAATTTGTTCCCCATGACACAATGAATGAATGAACTTTAATGATACTATAGTGGCCCTCAAAGAAAATATAAATACAAAAAATATAATAATAATAATAATAATAATAATAATAATAATAATAATAATAAATAATAATAATGATGAATAATAACTTTATTTCTCGAAACAAATTACAAATAGAGAGATAAAAATAGATAAAATATCCTCATTTACAAAATTTGAAATGTGATTGAGTTGGATTGTTACTTGGACTGTTCAATAACAATTAACTAATGATAATAAAAATAACAATAAAAATAATAATAATAATAATAATAATAATAATAATAATAATAATAATAATAATAATAACTTTATTTCTCGAAACAAATTACAAATAAGAGATAAAAATAGATAAAATATCCTCATTTACAAAATTTGAAATGTGATTGAGTTGGATTGTTACTTGGACTGTTCAATAACAATTAACTAATGATAATAAAAATAAAAATAAAAATAAAAATAAAAAAAAAATAAAAATAAAAATAAAAATAAAAATAATAATAATAATGATAATAATAATAATAACTGGTTTATTTGAGCCCTTTGCTGTTAAACTGAATTACATGCTAATGCGCTAAATATTCCCTACGTTGTATTTGGAATCGCTCTCGTAATCTCTGCATATACGATAACAATGTTCGTTCTTGTATTTATCTTGTACACGAGGTTTGTATTTTGTACTCGTGGCCACCTGTTTTCCTTGGTTGATTTTCAATTTGGTAACCAGTGGTCTCTTATAGTTTTCAATCTAGCGTTGCAGCTCACTACTGGTACTGCTCGGTCGAGCCAAACAAAATATATTCTTATTCTCTATTTGTCTCGTTGGTTAGGTCTTCTTGTTAGGTCTTTTTTCCAATTCAGACGATTTCGTTTCCTCTCTCCCCGAGTGATCCAAACTCTGGATTCAACACGCGTAATGGAATAACTTCAACCAATAACTTCCTACGGAGTTCCATAATTTCTTTGTTGATCCTTCCTGACCACGAACAGTATCCTTCGCCGGTGTCCTCCCACTGATTGAATGTACAATTATTTTGAATTACCTTCTTTACACGACAACACTGTACAACAGTAATGGCTCTTAGTGTTGACTCTCCACTTGTACAATCTTGTTGTTCTTTGGTACGTTCACGAACGTTGTTTGCTTTCTTTGTAATGATTTTCTTTTCCTTCTAATAATAAAAATAAATAATAATATTAATAATAATAATGGAATGAATTGATGACTACTCGGAAGTAGTTCGTAGCTAGGATCGAAAATTCGCTTATTTCTACTAAATCCAATTCAACTTGCTCAATCGTTGAGGTGACTAGCTTTGGTAGTGGCAACTCACTCAGCGTGGTCTCGTACAATTACCTACGAGTAAGTACGAGACTTGAAGTAACGAGGCACGGAAGTTTCTTGTAGTTTAATCCACGTTCTAGCACGATGGCTAGTTGCATTGGTCTCTCTTTCTGTAATTCCCGTGAGGACTACCTGGCCGGTCTTCGTTATTACAATACCAAGGGTCTCTATTTATACAGTTCATTATAATAACATCACAGTAACGTACACCGTTGACTAATATATATATATAACAACTTTATTGAATAAATAATACATTACGTTATATTTTTCCAAAAGGGTTACAACAAAGAGGAACTTAATCCCCATATCAAAGTTATACCCCAATAAAATAAAAACATGTAGTTATGATATCTAATCACTCAAGTTACAATCCCAACCAATCCTAATTAAGAACGGAATACATACTAAAAGATAATGAAAAATAGAGGGAGAATTATTGGTTGATATGATAGAGTGGTTTTCATTAACCTGTGAAACAAAGTGTACTAATATTAGAGGTGTAATAGTCAAATAAACACAATAGAAAACAAAAGAATTAGAGTGGTTTTCATTAACCCGTGAAACAAAGTGTACTAATTAGAGGTGTAATAGTCAGATAAACACAATAGAAAACAAAAGAATTAGAGTGGTTTTCATTAACCCGTGAAACAAAGTGTACTAATTAGAGTGTAATAGTCAGATAAACACAATAGAAAACAAAAGAATTAGAGTGGTTTTCATTAACCCGTGAAACAAAGTGTACTAATTAGAGGTGTAATAGTCAGATAAACACAATAGAAAACAAAAGAATTAGAGTGGTTTTCATTAACTCGTGAAACAAAGTGTACTAATTAGAGGTGTAATAGTCAGATAAACACAATAGAAAACAAAAGAATTAGAGTGTAATAGTGCGTAACCGACGCTAAAGTGTATTTCACGGGTTTATGAAAACCACTCTAACATCCCAGTAACCGTTGACTAATATGTACAGGTATGATATTGAATCTAATCACTCAAGTTACAATGTGTAACGTCCTAAGCCAATCCTATTTAAACACGAAACACATACTAAAATATAATGCAACCAGAGGGAGAATTATTAGTCGATATGAATATAAAAACTGATTATAATAAATAGATTAGGAGCCTTCTACAAAGTCTCAAAGCTCTTACAAACGAGTAAATAGTTCAACTTACAATATTAATTTAATAAATTAAAATAATAATGTTTACAACAAATATAGCAAATGATTAATTAGATAAAAATAAAAGAGTTATTAAAGGAATCTGTTCAATTATTCATTTATTTATTTATTTAGGAACAAAATGGCGAATTTTCAAATTTCAAAAATTCATATCTTCGCATTAAATAACGATATCTCAGATATTGTTTCTGGTTTTTTCCCCCAATGGTTTTATTCAGAGCGCGCGAGTCAGTAAATATGGGTCATATGATAAAACATACTTCTCGATCGCCATTTTGCCTTACTGAGACCATTAGCACCGAGAGACATGCATATTGAATTTATCAGTGCGCACGGACCAACATTCAGGGTGTTAAAATAATTGAGGTGCTGCCTCTGTTTCCACCAACAAATGATTAGACTCTTCACGTGCTCGATTGCATGACCAAGTAACTGTATGGCGGCCCCTTGTTTCGATTCTACACTCGATCACTAACCTTTTACACACTACACTCACTAACCTGAACTAGAGGGACCGGAAAAGGAACCACGTACTGAGGACGTAACAAACCCTGGCCGTAACCACCCAATATCACATACTACACTCACTAACCTGAACTAGAGGGACGTAAAGGAACCACTGAGGACGTAACAAACCCTGGCCGTGACCACCCACTAACACACACTACACTCACTAATCTGAAATAGAGGGACGTAAAAGAACCACTGAGGACGTAACAAACCCTGGCCGTGACCACCCACTAACACACACTACACTCACTAACCTGAACTAGAGGGACATAAAAGAACCACTGAGGACGTAACAAACCCTGGCCGTGACCACCCACTAACACACACTACACTCACTAACCTGAACTAGAGGGACGTAAAAGAACCACTGAGGACGTAACAAACCCTGGCCGTGACCACCCAATAACACACATTACACTCACTAACCTGAACTAGAGGGACGTCAAAGAACCACTGAGGAAGTAACATTGCAAACCCTGGCCGTGACCACCCACTAACACACACTACACTCACTAACCTGAACTAGAGGGACGTAAAAGAACCACTGAGGACGTAACAAACCCTGGCCGTGACCACCCACTAACACACACTACACTCACTAACCTGAACTGTAGGAACGTAAAAGAAGCACCGAGGACGTAACAAACCCTGGCCGTAACCACCCAATAACACACACTACACTCACTAACCTGAACTGTAGGAACGTAAAAGAACCACTGAGGACGTAACAAACCCTGGCCGTAACCACCCAATAACACACACTACACTCGCTAACCTGAACTAGAGGGACGTAAAGGAACCACCGAGGACGTAACAAACCCTGGTGTGACCACCCACTAACACACACTACACTCACTAACCTGAAATAGAGGGACGTAAAAGAACCACTGAGGACGTAACAAACCCTGGCCGTGACCACCCACTAACACACACTACACTCACTAACCTGAACTAGAGGGACGTAAAAGAACCACTGAGGACGTAACAAACCCTGGCCGTGACCACCCACTAACACACACTACACTCACTAACCTGAACTGTAGGGAAGTAAAAGAAGCACCGAGGACGTAACAAACCCTGGCCGTGACCACCCACTAACACCCACTACACTCACTAACCTGAACTAGAGGGACGTCAAAGAACCACTGAGGACGTAACAAACCCTGGCCGTGACCACCCACTAACACACACTACACTCACTAACTTGAACTGTAGTGACAAAATTCACGACTCAAAATAAAAGCCTTTCTTGCAAATTCACGGATCACGGTTTTATCTTTTGTTTATGAAGTGTTTTTCACGATTCACGCGCCATTTTTTGTGCCAAATTATCACGCGTAGCGTGTAACCCCTTTGCTACCCTGTCAGAACTTTGGCTGGATCCTTTGTAGAGTGTTACCCTCGCTGATCAACTAATAGTTGATATACAGTCATTCTCAAAAAGGCTGCCCAGATGAAAAGACTACAATACTACAATAAAGTCACGTGATTCATTATATTTTCAATTTCTGCGCGCGGAACTACGAATTGATACCAGCGCCATTACATTCAGTTCTCACAATGCCGTGTACTTTTGCATCTCAAATTGAAATTCCACGCGAGTAAATTGAAAACATAATGAATCACGTGACTTTATTGTAGTATTGTAGTCTTTTCATCTGGACAACCTTTTTGAGAATGACTGTATAGTGGAACTATACTGATACTATGATTAACACTGGTCAGTCCAGTTAATACCAGTTTGTGGTTAGCATAGTAACTGGTCAGTCCAGTTAATACCTGTTTGTTTGTGATTAGTATTTGTAGACTTGTCTCATGGAAGTTCGAATGGTTCGCATGAACACGAGCTTAGGAGTATGTTGCTAAGCAACTATGACAGGGTCGTGCGACCACAGCAACACAAAGGAAAGCAGACTCCTATTACTGTGGAATTTGGAGTCACACTCAAACAACTTATCACACTGGTGAGTGCCTCCCTTCACATTTTCCTGCTGAAAAAAAAAAAATGAACTGTGACACTTTTAAAGTGCTTATGAAGCTTATGTTTTTATTTTGAAAATCGATTACATATGAAGTGAATAGTGGGATGTTTCAGTGTTTTGTGATTTGAGCTTCGCATTTGCGAGTTATAAAGGTTTGAAATCGTGATATGCTAATTCGGTGACGTCAAAGACCACTTACTTTATTATCCAAAAGCGCCCTATTGTGAAAATCATTGACATTTTTTAATGTGGAAAAAAGTTTTCTACAACTTATATACATGATGTTAAACTTATTTTCTATTTCAGAAAAGAGTGCTACTTGAAAAAATATAAATAATTTACAGCAAAAGTGGTCTTTGACGTCACCGAATTAGCATTTCACGATTTCAAATCTTCATAACTCGCAAATGCGAAGCTCAAATCACAATCCCCACCCCCTAACTGATACAAATAGGCACCAATCCCCACCCCCTAACTGATACAAATAAGCTCCAATCCCCACCCCCTAACTGATACAAATAGGCACCAATCCCCACCCCCTAACTGATACAAATAGGCACCAATCCCCACCCCCTAACTGATACAAATAGGCACCAATCCCCACCCCCTAACTGATACAAATAGGCACCAATCCCCACCCCCTAACTGATACAAATAGGCACCAATCCCCACCCCGTAACTGATACAAATAGGCACCAATTCCCACCCCCTGATACAAATAGGCACCAATCCCCACCCCCTAACTGATACAAATAGGCACCAATCCCCACCCCCTAACTGATACAAATAGGCACCAATTCCCACCCCCTAACTGATACAAATAGGCACCAATCCCCACCCCCTAACTGATACAAATAGGCACCAATCCCCACCCCCTAACTGATACAAATAGGCACCAATCCCCACCCCCTAACTGATACAACTAGGCACCAATCCCCACCCCCTAACTGATACAAATACGCTGCAATTCCCACCCCCTAACTGATACAAATAGGCACCAATCCCCACCCCCTAACTGATACAAATAGGCACCAATCCCCACCCCCTAACTGATACAAATACGCTGCAATTCCCACCCCCTAACTGATACAAATAGGCACCAATCCCCACCCCCTAACTGATACAAATACGCTGCAATTCCCACCCCCTAACTGATACAAATAGGCACCAATCCCCTAACTGATACAAATACGCTGCAATCCCCACCCCCTAACTGATACAAATAGGCACCAATCCCCACCCCCTAACTGATACAAATACGCTGCAATTCCCACCCCCTAACTGATACAAATAGGCACCAATCCCCACCCCCTAACTGATACAAATACGCTGCAATCCCCACCCCCTAACTGATACAAATACGCTGCAATTCCCACCCCCTGATACAAATAGGCACCAATCCCCACCCCCTAACTGATACAAATACGCTGCAATTCCCACCCCCTGATACAAATAGGCACCAATCCCCACCCCCTAACTGATACAAATACGCTGCAATTCCCACCCCCTGATACAAATAGGCACCAATCCCCACCCCCTAACTGATACAAATACGCTGCAATTCCCACCCCCTAACTGATACAAATACGCTGCAATTCCCACCCCCTGACTGATACAAATACGCTGCAATCCCCACCCCCTAACTGATACAAATACGCTGCAATTCCCACCCCCTGATACAAATAGGCACCAATCCCCACCCCCTAACTGATACAAATACGCTGCAATTCCCACCCCCTGATACAAATAGGCACCAATCCCCACCCCCTAACTGATACAAATACGCTGCAATTCCCACCCCCTGATACAAATAGGCACCAATCCCCACCCCCTAACTGATACAAATACGCTGCAATTCCCACCCCCTAACTGATACAAATACGCTGCAATTCCCACCCCCTAACTGATACAAATACGCTGCAATTCCCATCCCCTAACTGATACAAATACGCTGCAATTCCCACCCCCTGATACAAATAGGCACCAATCCCCACCCCCTAACTGATACAAATACGCTGCAATTCCCATCCCCTGATACAAATAGGCACCAATCCCCACCCCCTAACTGATACAAATACGCTGCAATTCCCACCCCCTGATACAAATAGGCACCAATCCCCACCCCCTAACTGATACAAATACGCTGCAATTCCCACCCCCTAACTGATACAAATACGCTGCAATTCCCACCCCCTAACTGATACAAATACGCTGCAATCCCCACCCCCTAACTGATACAAATACGCTGCAATTCCCACCCCCTGATACAAATAGGCACCAATCCCCACCCCCTAACTGATACAAATACGCTGCAATTCCCACCCCCTGATACAAATAGGCACCAATCCCCACCCCCTAACTGATACAAATACGCTGCAATTCCCACCCCCTGATACAAATAGGCACCAATCCCCACCCCCTAACTGATACAAATACGCTGCAATTCCCACCCCCTAACTGATACAAATACGCTGCAATTCCCACCCCCTAACTGATACAAATACGCTGCAATTCCCATCCCCTAACTGATACAAATACGATGCAATTCCCACCCCCTAACTGATACAAATACGCTGCAATTCCCACCCCCTCCTAATTATATTTGTCATGTATGTTTTAGAATATTAAAACTGAAACCGTCGTAGTTGGCACCTGGGTTGACATGGTGAGTTTGATGTGCATGTACGTACGTAGTCCGTTATTATAACCCGGCTTTGTTTTGTATTGTACGTACAGCTATAACTAGTAGCGTCGTGTGACAGAATACGATCGCTTTAAACCAGCTAAAGCAAGGAGGAACGAGAATGGACTAAAGAAGAATTAAAGAAAAGTAGAGAGGACAAATCAAAGCCAGAAATGAATGTATCATGAATGAATAAATGAATGAATGGACGAATAAACGAATGAATGAGTGGACGAATGAACGAATGAGTGAGCGGACGAATGAATGAGTGGACGAATGAATGAGTGAGTGGACGAATGAATGAGTGGACGAATGCGTGAATGAGTGGAAGAATGAATGATCGAATGGATGGATGGAATATATTATATGTTGATACTGTGAGGAACTGTTATTGATTTACAGAGATGGAACAACACATTCTTCAGTTGGGACAAAACCAAGTATGGAGGAACGGACAAGATTCAATTTGAACCAACTGAGATATGGTTTCCTGATATATCTCTGTACAACAAGTGAGTTAAAGGGGGACTAGTACATATATATAAAATTCGTCCACATTTTAAATCCTCTCAAACAGTGACATTATTATCTTTATGTTCTAAATAAACAAAGTACAAACAGTGAAATATTTTCCCAATATTCTAATGAGAAGTTCTATAAATTTGCGATTAACTTTACGTCCGCCATTAAACAGTTGTCGCCAGGTAGTGACGTCACTTACGTACTCAACCCAAACAAACTAACGTGGCGAATATACTATGCGAATGTGAAGTCAGCGCGCGGGAATATCTGAAGAACTGAAGAATTCGACGAAACGTTTGGCAAATGTTTCATATATTCCACTAATTCACAACACTCGGTCGATTTTTGTTGAGTAAGTGACGTCACGGATACAAAGGCAAGGTCTTCATGTAGCTACATAAATTGTCCTGAAGAGGAGAATAGCCAGGAATTTTGTGCAGCGACACGAAGACCTGACCGACTGAAATTGACGGGCCGATTAGGCGACACCTCAGTAATGGCGGACAGCGATTTTGATCATGCTGTTTTAAATTAATTTTTTTCAGCGCCATCTCACTTGTATGACAAAATTGATAAAAAAATTGGATAACTTACTTTATATGAAATCATTTGAATTCGGAAAATCGACCGCTAAAATTTGACAAATGTACGTGCTAGTGTCCCTTTATGGTCTATATATGTGATAATACTTGTATATGATAATACTTGTAGATACAGCAATATGCAGAAGTTGTGATCCTTTTGACTAAAATACACATATATCAAAGACCTACTTAAAATCATGGGATAACTTCCATGATATTTTTTTCATAAAGCCTCGCTGGCAGACAACTAGAAAAAAATATCAGCGTAGCCAGGGCTTCGGCCGGAGCTGGGGCCCACCTTTAGTTCTCCTCTTACTCTTGGCAGCAATTAGCCACTTTGGAAACGAGTAAAGCCGACTGGGAACGAGTTTTTAGATTTAATCTAATTAAGAAATGAAAAATTTACAAAGAAAGGTATGTTACAAGCGTAACCATACATTTCCTTGCAGTTTTTGAATGTCTGCAGTTCATTTACTACTTGTCCAAACCCTACCAAACTCCTGAAACTTACTAATTCTGATATGCTCTTTCTTGTGATGGGGTTCATTTCTTAATTAGATTAATTCTAAAAATTCGTTCCCAGTCCTTTACTCGTTTCCAAAGTGGCCAATAGAACGTTGTCTTAGCTGTTCTAAAATTGTTGGGAGAAACATGTTTGCAGATGCATGTCACATTCTTTTAGTTGGTGATTAGAGTAACCGCATGCCATAAGCACCGCGGACATTGAACTACATCCACATCTACATAAAGGGGGGTCCTGCAAAGGGGGATACCCATCACTCCATTAGAAACAAGCTTTCTAAAAAATAACTTTGACTCTCGAATGGATGCACTACCGACAAACCTAAAGCCGGCGTCTGACCTCATCGCAGCTACGGCTGGAGTACGTGGTGTGGGTCCCAGCTCCCGCCGAAGCTCCGGCATTTCCCTACTACTGTAGATGATAGTATATATGATAGTACGTGTATTTTATATTGATAGTATCTTCCAATACAGCACAATTATATCTTATATAATTATTTGGAAATTAATTGAAAATTTCCGACGATCATTCCCATCCCTTTCACATGGTAGTCCCCCCCCCCCCGAGCGTAGTCCCCCCCGAGCATTAATGCTGTGGTTGAACTCTTTAGTGCTGATCCCAAAACCCCAAGGGCAGGCGGACCAGCCGTGTTCGTCTCTAACGTACTTGTGGAGAACACAGGCTTGAATATTTGGAGTGGACCCATTACCTTCACAGTGAACTGCGAAATGACACTCAACTCCTGGCCCTTTGACGATCAGTCGTGTACCATGAACTTCGGCTCGTTTACATATGGCTCCCATTTGCTCAAACTTACTGCTTTGAGTTCCAAAGGAGGTTAGTGCATGAATCTTTAGATACTAGTATTAATACATAACAATCCAGGGTTCACACGGAATGTCCACAATAAAATTCCATGACTTTTCCATGGCTTTTCCATAACCTGGCCCATAAATCCATGACCTAAATTTAAAAATTACTGACACTAACAAGACACATATTAGAGTCTTCAAACACCACCGAACCTAGACCGAAGCAGTGACCTCTCCTCTGACTTTAATATAAATTCTGTGTGGTTTAATTACTCTGGAAAGTGAACACATTTGTTTTACAGCTACATGTACCTAACTAGTTTACAAATCCTTGATAACTATAATCTTCTGAACATTTTTTGGAGATTCTAAAGGTAATAAAATTCCATGACTTTTCCATGACTTTTGACATTTTGGTGAAATTCCATGACTTTTCCAGGCCTGGAAAATGATTTTATTATAAATTCAATGACTTTCCACGACCGGTGTGAACCACGGCCTGCAATCGTCATTGGCTGACTAACAGATTGTCATATGTGCTGTTCAGGTCTTGCACGGCATATTTACTAAATCGTATCGTGTGTCCTGCAAATGCAAACCTCGCAATGCAATGTTGCAATTTTCAAAAGTAGAAAGGAATTCTTCTTTTGCAATGTCACGACTGCCAATACAGCTTACATTGACACACGATGTAATGACATTGCTGGTTTTCATTAGACGTCACTTCCGGTCTCGTGAGGAATTTTCATCAGCTGAATTGCACCTTTTCAATAGAATACTCTCTGCTTGATAGCACATGGAGGGCAGTGTTTGCCCGTCATTTGAAGCAAATAATGAGATTCAAGGACTTTTAACAGCTGATTGAAACCAAGCAATTGCGAGTACGTACTAGTAATGCGTGCATTGTTGTACTATGTGCTTGATGTTTTAAACTTTATTATAACATAGCATTGATATAACGCGCGCTCTGATTGGCTAATAGACCTCTTTAGCTTGTATACAAATTGCCCATTTCAGATCATGTGATGTAAACATGATATTCTCGGGAGAATTGTTCCTTTATATTTCTGAAATTTATTCGTTTACATTGAAAGGACTAATTCTCCAGAGAATATCAATGTTTACATCACATGGTTTGAAATGGGATATTTGCATACAAGCTAAAGAGGTCTATTAGCGTGTGCGAGCGTGCATCCATAACTCAATGGACGCACGCTCACGTCATCGGCATAGCGCGCGCTCTGAAATCAATTGGAAAATAAAATTGTTTTATTTGAATTTGCAGTAACTATGTTATAAAAGAAATGGTCAACGCTTCAGCTGTGCGTCCATCGAGTTATGGAGCACTTGGTCGGTTGCTAAGCACTCAAGAAGCTAGAGTCGCACGAGGCGTACGCTTCTCTCGTGCTTAGCAGCCTCCCGCGTGCATCCATAACTCGATGGACGCACGCTGAGCGTTGACTATTCCTTCAATTTTCAATTCTAGGAGACATTTTCCAGGAAAGTGGTAATTGGGATCTAAACTCGCACCTCGAAGTTGAAATTAGCGAAAACGACTTCGGGAACTGTTGTCCGTATAAATTCAGTCAGATCTCTTTCACAATGAAGATGGGACGTAAATTCGAATACCATATGTTCTACATGGTAGCGCCTTGTCTTGTCATCGCAATCCTGACACTCGCCAGCTTCTGGATCCCGTCAGAGAGTGGGGAGAGGATTGGTTTTCTCACCACCCTACTGCTAGGCATGATGGTCTTTCTTCTCATTGTGCCCGATTCTCTTCCCGAGTCCTCCAAGTCCATTCCAATTTTAGGCATCTTAATGATGACGACCATAGTAATGGTAGGGTTTACGTTACTGGCCACCATTTTGATTTTGAGATGCTACCATGCCACAGGAACCCCGCCTCGTTGTCTTCGATGTCTGGCGCCGAAACCTTCGAAGTTCAAACAAACCGCACCTACTGAAGCCATCGAAACCACCAAGACATCTGAGAACGACATCGAGATAAAAGTCGTCCCGCAACCTCGAGGGTCCACCCGCAATGAACCCGCAACGTGCGAGACTGAGTTCACTTGGCAGATGGTTGCCTGTAAGCTTGACATCATATTCTTTAGTCTGTATTCCATTGCTTCTGTAGTGATATACGTGGTGATCTTGACATACAAGTTTTAGACTGTGAGGTCTTCCACAGGGAACTCGTCACAGGGGATTGGGAACTAGGAACGGTTGGGAGCCCTGTGGTGACCTAGTCCCCAGTCCCTGGTTTTAGTCAACATTATCATGCACGATTGCAAAAATCGCTGTTAGAAAACGAACGCAGTCATACCCAACGAGCCCGAAAGAAACTATGGGTAATGTTTTTTTGTTTTTCTTAAAAGAATTGTATGGCCCATTTTGTCGTATTAGACCTCTTATTTTTAATAGCTTCGTATGTAGATTGCCCATTTCAAACCATGTGATGTAAACATAATATTCTCTGGAGAATTGTTCCTTTATATTTCTGAAATTTATTCGTTGATATTGAAAGGACCAGAGAACACCATGTTTACATCACATGGTTTGAAATGGGCAGTTTACATACGAAGGTAAAGAGGTATATTGCGGTGCCTCTACCAACCACTCACTGCTGGTCACTGACCTCAAATACACTTTCTTTGCGTAGAAAATAAACAACAAACAAATAATCAATACCTTTCGAACTAGTTAACGTATCTTTCGACTTGAGCGCTTTTACCAACAACGGTTTCGTGACAGCTATGACCAAAAGGAATTCTGGGAAATTGAAATTCACAAAAACCATCAACCCGACATCAACCCTCATAACCATACTAGTTTAGGATCCTTACCGTAGCGTTCTATAGGATTTTGAAGAAAAAAACCCCCAGAATATTGACTGCATCTGCATATAACGTGGTCAGGCTCTGTTTCGCAAACGTCAATGCGGCCATATCTTCAATGATTCATGATTTTCAACCCGACAACTCACGGTCAAGCAATGAGGTGTATACACCTATTTCAATAAAAGTTGTTGAGGACATCATGCAGTCCATAGGCAATAGGTTATACGTCGTTCCAAGACCGAACTGCATTATGGTCGGTAACAGTTGAATAGCTAAAAAGGTATGGAAAAGCCTGTATGGTATCGTACCTATTTCCATTTCAACAGGCCAAGACACATTTTGAATCGAATAAAATGGAATAGTACCATTCGAAATTCAAAATTCAAGCTGTTACCATAATGCAGTTCGGTCTTGGAACGACGTATAACCTATAACCTATTGACTGATGTCCTTGACAACCTTTTTTGAAATAGGTGTATAAGTAGACCTTATTTTAAATGTCAAGCATATAATATATAAAGCATGTACATTTAGCCAATAATGCACAACAGTCAATCATTTATAACATAAAGTTAAAGTGATTTTGTAGGTTGGAATCATTATCAAGTAGATTTTTGTTTCATCAACCAGAGGTTTTTAATGATCATTCTAAACCTCGAATACAAAAAGCTCTCTCCAATGTGGGATGACTTGAGGTGTATCCTGCGCATGACAGTGACGTCAAAAGTACCTTTACAAGAAATTTCTGTAATTTTCTTGTGTTATTTGCTTAGATTTCGTGTAATACTGTTTTAAATCAAGGTAAATTGGGATGGAGGTTTAGAAGCCATTTACAGCATTCGCGTCCGTGTTGTATCGGCGTGTTATATAGTAGGCGAGGATCTATATCTACCGATACAACACGGCAGCTCATGCAGTAAATATCACTTAAAAACCTCTGGTTAATGAAACAAAAATCATGTATAACATGTATCAGTCTTACAACTAGACTATATGCTGCACATTCACAGAAAACTAATTATCAGATAACAATCACTTTATATTACGCACTTAAATGGAGAAATTTTAATAAATGCATTCTTCTTCTCTGATCTAGTGTTGGAAATATTTCCTTACTAATAATATAGATGCAAAAAATACTCGATGCTGATTGGCTGAGAGCAGTGCAGTTTAATCTGTAATACCAGTGCAAAAATCTGTAATACCAGTACAAAAATCTGTAATACCAGTGCAAATTACAAAATGTTAAGGATCCTGATTGGCTAAAATACAATAGAAAATGATATTAGCCAATCACATTGCAGTGGTTTCCATGGCAACAGAAAATCAAAAAATTCAAGATGGCGGATCTTTGCCGAAAAAGGGTTCAAAAAGCTACGGTATGATTACCTATACAAACACTGACACTCGGCAGTTATAACGTAAAAGATCAAACACAGTAAACGACACGACACGCTTAGATTCAAGGCAGGGAAGCATGAAATTGTGCGAGATAGCTGGAATGTTTAGAGGGGGCTCTCGGTAGGCTGGTATCGGTCAGTTCTACTTGTTCTTTATTAATATATTGCTCTGGCTGACTAGTACTAATTACAAACTGAGGTGCGGTCACCTGTATAGTGACGCGCACTAGTTGTCTATATCATTATATCAATGTCAATACTATGTAGTTCTAGATTACAATTATGAAATGCGCAGTTGATTCGTACAGGTAATCTAAAGATTTTATATAGTTAACTTCTGAAATACTGCAACAAAGTTATACTGCTGGATAGTAAAAATTATAAGTTATCTGACTGTGTCCAAATATTGCAAGTGGGAAATAGGAATGAGAAGTTCTGACGAAGTATAGTGTCTTTGGGTGTGGTCGACTGGATAAATGTGTGTGAACTACGCCAAAATAGGAGGAGTTTAATTGATAAAAGAAAATAAGAAATTGATCTAGAATACAATCTGGCATTAATGGAACTGAAGTCTTATAATAGTTTTGACTTAGCTTATCAATAAATAAGAGGGATGTAGTTGTTTTATCTAAAAGTGTTTTGAGAACACACAGCCATTAATGGTGTTGGTAAAATCAGTAATTTCGTTGTGTAACGATAATCGAGTACGTACATCTGACAGGATAATAGAATAAGGAGATATTGATTCTAGTTCGAGACAGTGAGGTAGTTCCACTATCTGATAGAGTCGTTATCGTATGAGTGGGAAGTGGCTACGGTACGGTTCGTGCCGTGACCGTATCGCGCCATCATCGTGCGGTATCCAAGCATTCTGATTGGTTGAAAAATGATTTCGCGCGCAGTGATTGGTTGAATACAATGTGTTCGATTCCGTATCGTAACTCCGTACCGTAGGTTTCCCACTCATACGAAAACGACTGTATTGGATGAGATGCATCTGCAAGCTTTTTGATTGGTTCAGAAAGGAAGCCATTTGAGTGTCACGGTACCGTAAGTAGTAGGAAAGTAAGAGTTCTAAATCAGGTGCACACCGGTGCAAATCCCCTAAGAGGTGGTGTCATATCGGTGCACACCGGTGCTACCAGGTTCTCCATACGGTGCACACCGGTGCTACCGGTACAATTCCCCTAGGAGGTGACGTCATGCCGGTACGGAGCCTTAGTGGGGTATATTGGGGTATGGTGGGGTATGCGCCACCTTACGTGGGGTATGGTTGGGTATGCCGTGGGGTATGGTGACATCATCAATTATTTTTTATGTTTTATATATCCAACTTGAGTTATAAAGTTAAAAGGGACAATAAAAGATCAAATATGACTAAAATAATATATTTCCCGAAGCATTTGTTCCGGCCGGCTGGAGTTCGTTACGCATGTAAACAAGTGACGTCATCGAAGGTCTTATTCCGCTCTGTTGATCTTTTATTGTTTTATAGTGGTTTGTAAACCCGCTTTGAATATGAATACTAATTTGGTACAATTTAGAAAACTTCCGAAAGAAGTGGCCCACCAACCACCCTATTTGTTTGGGTAAGTGAAAGTTTTACTCCGGTAGTGTTTTCAACATGTAACTATTGTATCAGTCAAGCACCTCTCATTTTATTGATTAAAATTTGAATAGCGCTGATGCAAGACAACGTAAACACTGGGTTTTAAAACAATTTTATTTGTTTTACATGGTTTTACATTATTCTTAATACTTCTGCCAGTTAGGTATTGATTTAATCACGGCTCTTAATCGTTCTGAACGTCGAGGAGGTGTCACTACATCGTCGTATTTATGGGCATCCCGATAAGGTATCCACTTGATGGGTTTTTCTTTACTTGGTGGGGGAGTGGGTGGAAATATGGGTGGACCAGATGGAGTGCTTGGTGTGTTGAACAAGGAGGTTGGTTGCCCCATTTCTGAATGGGTTCTTATTGGAGTAGAAGGAACCTCAACTGAAGTCGATGGTCTCGAAGTAGATGGTATTCTAATTTTAGAGGTGAGGCGTTGTAACATGGAAGGTGGTTTAGATGTAACAAAACCACTATCACGAGTTAGACTTGTTGAAGGAACATTCTCTGGAGTTGTAAAAGCCGGCAGATGACTTTCATCAACCAACGGTGGTAGGACTGCTTCTTGCCTGGGTCTGACCACCACACTGTTCGGAAGTTGTTGTTCGAGGTGGAGGTAGCGATTAAACAGTGAAGTGTATTCTTTCACTTTCACCTCTGGAGGAACACTGGGGTCTTTTAAAATGTGGTCCATCTGCTCTTCTAGATTCTGCATGACTTTTAAGACGGGTGACTGTAAGTACCCTTGACGTTGAAAAAAGTTACCGATGGTCTTCATCGCATCCAATTGACCCCCAGTCTGTGGGGGATCGTTGGGAAGAACATTAGTACGCAGTCGACACTCCTCTGGAGTGTTGGGTTTGAGATCAACAAAGAGGTAGCCGTAAGGCCTCTGGACGGCAGCTTCATACTTATGAAGAAACTGATTGGTCTTGCCAGGGTACATCTGTTTTCCCAACGTTGTTATTTGTAGTTTATCTCTTGGGTTTTTAAACAAAACCAAGTAGGCCGCATTCAGACTCAACGTGCGCATGATTTTGCCTTGAAAGTAGACATTCTGACAGAGGAAAATGACACTGAGGTTTCGGTGATGAGATCCTTTGGTGAATAAATTCTTTTATCGTTGAAGGTCTCGGCCATTTGGTCGTCAATGACCATCAGATTGTTGACTTTGGGATCAAAATACCAATCCTCGTCCAGGTCGCGAGGGATGCCTTTGACAAACTCGATCCCTGGTAGAGTCTGCTGCATTTGCTCATAGGCCGGTTGCCATTGTGAATAGCTCCATACAATACGTTGAGGGGAAGGTTGAATGACTCTACTTGCGTGTTGAAGTAAGTTCTGAACCCAGACCGTTTTTCCAGACCCAGTCATTCCCGCCACGATAGCCGTGAAGGGGTGGAGTAACTGAAAGGTTGTACAAGATGAAGCAATCTCTGATTTTGGAGATTTCTGGAATTTGTGTTTGTTATTAATGTGTCTTTTAAGATTATCATTTCTCGAAACTTCTTTACCACACTCTGGGCAATTCATGTTTACTGCACAGAAGCAATCGGTAGAATGAGTAGAAACAATATATACACTCTTTTTTATAGTTTATTTTTTCAAAATCGCAATTCTCATTCACTCCTCCTCCTCATTCACTCCTCCTCCTCTTCATTCACTCCTCCTCCTCCTCCTCATTCACTCCTCCTCCTCCTCATTCACTCCTCCTCGTTCACTCCTCCTCCTCATTCACTCCTCCTCCTCCTCATTCACTCCTCCTCCTCCTCATTCACTCCTCCTCCTCCTCATTCACTCCTCCTCCTCCTCATTCACTCCTCCTCCTCCTCCTCCTCATTCACTCCTCCTCCTCCTCATTCACTCCTCCTCCTACTCATTCACTCCTCCTCCTCATTCACTCCTCCTCCTCCTCCTCATTCACTCCTCCTCATTCACTCCTCCTCCTACTCATTCACTCCTCCTCCTCCTCATTCCCTTCTTTCCCCTCGCTAAACTATCAGATAACTCAATAAATAGCATAGTGCTCAGGGGACTTAAGGCACGGGTCAAAACCTTTAAAAGCCCCCCAGCGATGCTCATTATGCATTTTCTCTAAAACGAGGCTACATTGGTTGCCCCGAGTAACCCTGTATAAATGGCGGCCATAGTTGTCACGACTTCGCGTATCATTGGAGTTTCTTTGGCTATCTATGTACTGATGGGAAATTTATTTTGAATATCGACTGCTGGTTTAGGTGAGTATATATTACACCTTTGACAAATGCAATTTAAATGTTCGTTGTTGATGTTAGTTGTTGTAAAAAACGTTCTAAATATTCACGACGGCTCACGCCACGGGAGTCACGGACTGTTTCACCATGTACTATCATTGCTATAACTTACTTTTCTGTAGTGCTCCTAACTGTTTTTCTGAAACAATTCATTAATTTAATTTAAGAAATACGAAATCAACACACTTGCCGACGTTCAAGTGTAGAACTTGAAGGATCCGATTCTATAAATCGACTTTGATCATGTTTTCTTAGAGAAAATTTAAGTTATACGCGATCAAAATAAATTGTTATCGCATGGTTTATTTGCAATGATCACTACAGAAAACACACTATTCTTTAAGTATATGGATTGATATTTTTCTGTTCTTATTTAAAATAACTTGTAGACTTGTTTATTGTACATTGAATATCATATGATAAATGTATTAAGCTTAAGTTACTTTTAAGCTTATGTTTTCCCTCTTTCCTGACTAAAACCTGTTTCATTAAGACTTAAGCTTATAGCTATTGTGAGTTGACTTTGACACCACAATATTTTATTAACCAGTAAAAAACTACCCAACGGCCATGCATAGGTGACTGCATGTTACTGCTGTTAGTGTTACATAACAAGTTCTATGCCCATTAACAATAGCAAATATCCCATTTATACAATGTATAAAAATATGTAAGTTAATACTTATGTACTGTTCAGTATATTTATATACAGACTGAAAGGTAAGTACTTTATTTTCTAGCCAATATGCATTCATTTTGATAAAGTTAGTCACCCGTAAAGAATGAGGATCCTGGGTTGGTTAAAATGTATACCCATGCTCCTCATCGGTCTCACCTTCGAAGCTTTACCGGATGACTAACTTTATCAAAATGAGTGTATAAAATTAATTCACATGCTGACTACATGTGTATAGTAGACATACATATACTATGATTGAACTTTAAAGCTGATCATGGTGTGGGGTAAAAACATAAATATACAACTATTTACAACAGATAATAATATACAGCACATCACTGTAAGTAATTTGTAATTTAGAAAAAATTATATGTTGCTTCAATAAATAAAATAAATCTGAGATCAAGGAGACATTATTTTTATAAAGAAATTTTCCATTCCTTTAGAGGGCCTCTGAATACTTCAATTGTTTTAAATATTTTGAAGCAGTTTTTTTGTCTTTCTTCATTTCATCTGGCGTTGGAATTCTACAGTTAAACTTTAAAAAGAACTGTTTTTCCCACTCATTCAAACATTTTTTAATTTCTCTTTCTTTTGCTAAGACTTTGGTCTGGATAAGAGCTAGCTGGCTTTCATAACCTTTCACAGCATCTTTGCTTTTTGTATTCCTTTTGAAAATGGCACGTGAAGAATCAAATTTAAAAACATCTTTTATTGGCCCCAGGACAACTTCAACTGCTTTTCCAAGCTGTGTCTTTAGTGATGTTGAATCAGTATTTATTCTTGTTTCAGGATTACAAGTAGTGTTGACTAAGGATGGTTCACAAGTTGGATTTACTTGGCAGAGGTGAGATGAATTACTACATGAGGGAGTGGCTATTGAGATATCTGGGTTGGGTTGATTTGGGGTATATGTAGATGTTGTTTGATCTTGATCAATATGTATTCCTTGCTCTAGAGTTTTATCTTGGTCTTTATTGGTTTCAACTGGGATGGGATCATCAAAGCACAATTCTTGATCTTGAACTAAACACACACCTTCTACCATCTCATTGTGATCTTCCTCTGAATCCAAATCATCCTGACCAATGATGGACTGTTGCTGATGAAAGTAGCCATCATCTAATTCTTCATAATCACCAATGTTGTATTGGTCTGATAAATAGCCAGTTGTCTTTCGAATACCTGCACCATCAGCATTTGGCTGGTAAAGGAAATGTGCAGGAATTGGAATGCTTTGCTGGATGCACTGATCCCAACAACCGGCTAGGTAGCTCTCTTCTAGTTTAAGGCTACTTGAAGGAAAGTGATGTAGTAGTGGGCCTTCCTCTCTCGAACAGGGCTCTGAGGCAGCATCAAAAAATTCTACTTCATTAAATTCAGGGACATATTTCCACCATACTCCCTCTCCAGGCAAAAGAAAATCACTAATTCGTTCCAGGTGTGCCTGCCACCAGCTGCTGTACTTTTTATCTTCTAGTATATAGCTGGGTATGATAGTGTTCGGAAACTGCATGGATGCAGCTGACTTGGATATCAGGTTATTTTGTTTGCCAATGCAATCCTTTTGGCATCCAAGTTCCTCTTCTGCTTGCAATCTTAAAAATATATTGCTAATGACATGGGAAGGCCTGTAATTTGATGTGGTATTTGTAATACCTTTTATGGCATTAAAGACTCTCTCCTCATTTTCTGCATTTGATGCTGTGCCAGAAATGATTCTTAATTGGATTGCCTGATGTGATACAAGATTATGTAGGTATTTGCCATAAAGCTTTCTTGCTGTTAAAGCTGCAGGTTTTTGAGCCAAACTCAAGTGTACACATCAGAAAGTGCATGAATGATAGGTTATGGTATCTTAATATTAAACGTGGACATCTATTGTTGTCATCACTGTACAAAATATCTTGCATTTCGACCACTGTATCACGCCGGGTCAGCTGTCACGGAAAATCGGACATTTAGCGACCGCGATACTTGGTAGCCGCACAGCGGTTTCCCACCAAAACACAATATAAAATGGCCGCTAAGATAGTCCATAGGGGAAGTTATTGAGCTTGAATTTTTGATGAAAGTGACGATAATGAAGCCAATAAAACAGTACCTACTCTTTCTGAAGTTGGGGAACGCTCTATCAAGGAATGTCGAGTGCTCACGAGGTCACTAGACGTCTTTTCTGCATTTCGTGAGGATGCTAATGCCATGTTGGTTGACGTGTATAGAAGACACCAACTGCCAACTTATTAAACCATTTCACAGCAAGGGAACGAGTCGTAAATCAGGTAGTTAATTGCTTGAACCTGAAGTAATGAATTGGCTCAAAACATTGAGGAGGCCGAATGACACCATCACCAATGCCTCATTGAATTCCAACATGGACTACACGAAGGATATTTTTGATCCTTTTAGTTTGTCCACAGATGATAAGAGGATGGATGTTCACCTCAAATTGCATTACGGTTACTGGAATTAGTTTGGTTATGGATTTCACGAGTTGTCTGTTATTTATATTACTTATAATTTATTATTACATACAATCCAGCAATTTAGTTGTGTACATGTATCAAGCTTAAGTATTATGTCAAACTTGTTGATCATGATTGCAATAATTTTACATTAGCATTTGCTGAGAACTACCTTGTTATAATAACTTGATATAAATATTATTGCTGATCTGAACATTTTAAGCTAGACTCAGAACATATGCATGCCATAGACTATATCCACAAAACAACAATACTGACTATTTAGTGAATAATATTATTTAGTTATCAACTAAATAAGTAGTTTAACTTGATATACTAAACTGTGAAATCAAGAATAGCAAGTATGATATGGTTATACACAATGATATATTGGTTGAGTAGTTTACACAATTAGTTATTATCCTTTTTATTCAAGGATATAGGCCGGCCAGGCTACACTCTATTCTATAGTAATATATATTTCATATTCACTGGGCATTCTTCATTAGAGTGTTTCCAATAAAGCTGGGCACTACTAATTAGATGTCAGTGTTTATTAGATGCAAAGAAACAAAAGAAAACAAAAGAGTGAGTGTCTAATAGTGTATATTGGTGTAGTTTGTATTGCCCAGGTTTATTGGAATCACATACTCTATATATAGAACAATTGATAATAATTACTGTTAATTACTGTTACTGTTAATTCTGTTCCACTAATAAAATATATTGCTTCTGAACTAATATTATTGTACTCTCTTTGTTTTTGGCTTAATAGATATTCATCTTAGTTTTATTAGCTGTTTTTTTCCCTCTCGTGACCAAACTATTTTGATTTGTGAAATTACATCATGACGAGCTGCAAGCCCAGTTTTAAGGGCACCACATGGTGCCTATGCATGATACATTTCCATCTGATAAGACTTTTAGAGTATATATCCATTGATGATCTGTTAAATCTCTAGGTCGCCGTCAGCAAGCAATGAATGCTCGCACGGACTGCTTGATAAGCACCTTTAAAGGAAGGCGCATCAGCTTAACCTCGATATAACAGATCTATATAAAAGTACCATACTGTGAAAATTAATATGACGACAAATCAAACCCATATATTCCTTATTCGATGTATTCTCGACCTACATGTATACCAGTATATAAGGCGTGCAGCTCGTCATGTTTCCTGTTTCAGTTAGTTTTATTTAATGTATTTTAATGCCTAAAGACATTATTTTGCCAAGCCAGTTGACACTCATGAATGAAATACATTAACAGAAGTAACAATCCTTCTCTGTTGTCATATTTTTTTCCAACCCACAATAGCAATTGTCAGTGCGAGTTAAAACTCTGGGGGTATGTACACATGTTTACTTGGAGTAGGAACATGTCTTATGTCATTACTCTGGAAGCCAAACTAGCATAACAAATTCATGTCTAAATAATATACATATTTGGTCTGCATGCCTTATATTGTTACTGTTTATATTTATCATAAACATTATTGGCATGTACTGGAAGAACATTACCTGTGGTTCAAATTGTAGGATTAATGAAGATGAAAGGATTTGCCCTGTAGTATTCCTCTGCTAAGGAGTTTAAAAGGGTCTGTTTCTTGTACATAAAACCCATTAAAAATCTAGCATCAGTCCCTCAACCTGATCAGACACTTCACAGATAGCCATCCTTGTGCTCGATCCAACTTGAGTGCCATATAGTATATTTCTTTGTTTCTGGATATCAACCTCTTGACTCAGGAATTGATCAGTTTATAATTACTCCTTACTAAGTTGCATTCAGGCAACCACACCACTAAGGGAGAATTTCCTATATGATCATATTGCACTTAATTGATATAAAAATGTAGCTATTATATATTTATTTACAAATTGACAGAAGTTTCAAAAGAAATAAATGCTTAAAAGTTATAATAAAAGGAAATAGCTAAAACATATGTGATATTACTGTCATAATTTCAAATAAATAGCTAAATAATAAAGTCACAGCTGTACGCTCTAGTTATAGACTTGTAAACATTGCTAAATAATAAAAGTTGTATTATTTATACCATACCTTTCATTCTAAACGGCGAGTGGTTTGCTGTTGAGTTTATTTCTGACAAAACCGAAACCTTTTCCTTTGCTGCTTTTATAAATTCGCCTACAGCGAAACGCTTGTACTTGTGCTTTGGCATCGTGTAACGAGGTCAATATAACACACGCGGTGTACAATAGCAGCATTAGTTTTTGTAGATTTCTGCATTTACAAAAGCAATTACCGAAAAACAAAAACCATACGTCTCTGAACATAAGATAGAGGATGTCGATCATCCTGATTCGAGGCCCTTGTTTATCCCACAGAAAAATCCTATACAAGCTAAAAGTAGTACGTTTTGTGGTTCGAAATATCACCTAACAGTTATGCCATTATGAAATACGTCGAAAAAAAAGTACTTAATTTAGAAGTGCACTGAAACGGGTATCAAAATAAAGCTTGTTTTCTCCTCTGTCGCTGTGTCGTTGAAGCAAAGCTTTCCGCGCAATCCCAAGAGACTTAGCGAACCTTTTATATACTGTACTATAGACTAGATTCCAGTCCACTATAGAAAAACGCTCGGTCAATACTCCATTTTTGGCTTCACTGATATGTCCGGAAACCTGAGCCAGCTGACCCGGCGTGTATTGAGAAGTAATTGTTGTGTTTCTGTCAACACCCCTTTAAATCTCTTTGCAAACATGATTATTGCATATCTGTGATCTGTAGCTCGTTTTGTTTCCTTTCCTCCCAAAGTAAATTCATATATTTCGTTAAAAATAACTTTCTGCTCTTTTGTAATGTGGTTAGGGAGCTCCTCAAGTATATTTCCAATGTGGTTAGATATATCATGCATAGGCTCACATGCCAGAGCTTCATATGAGTCAATTGAATGGTCTTGAAATGAACTAGTTGAGCTGCTGTAAAGGAGTGCTAAAGGAGTGCTGGCACTCTTGGACCCCCTTGTAGATGTGTAGCTAACTCTTTCTTTAAATTGGATTTTGATACATCTGTGTCAGGATATATTTCTCTTGACCTAAGCTCTGAGTATAATTCTTCTTTATTTAGATTTTGGAGAGGCTTTGGTATTTTGAGTAGAGAATTTTGTCTTCCAGATGGCCCTTTTAGTATCAGTTGCTGCTTGTCTTTAAGTGAAACATGTCGATATCTGAAGACATGGTCAAGCATGTCACTCATCACTGCATGCATTCCACACACTGAGCAAAAATAATGCCCTCCTTTCTGTTGTCCTGACTCGAATGCCACAGCAGGTCCATCTCCTTTAAAGAATCGCATGACATCACTGATGGCGACCCCAGGGATAATATCAAGATGCTGGGATAGTCCTCTAAGGCATTCACAACGGGTGTCTACATAAGCAAGCTGCTCTGTATCACTGCTCCTGCATCTACCTACAATGTAGATTTCAGGTTTCTCCACTTCTGTTTGGATGTCAACCAATACACCTGTACTTTGGAAGTATTCATCATTGGTTAGGTACAATGCAGGATCATAGATGCTTGCAACCATAAATACCAAGTGTCCATGATTTGTTACGGTCGAGTGGTCATGCCATAACATTAGGTGTCGTTGCCTTTGCATTCTTTTTAACTTTCTCCTCATAACAGTCAGTCCCTCAGTATCATCAAATTCATTAATTGCCTTTAGGCACTCCACAACTCTAAGTCTTGTCATTTCATCATAATATTCATCTGGATGTTGTCGTATGAATTTTTTATGCTTCAATAACATCTTCTTTCTAATTTCATCAAGAGGATTTTTTCTCCCTTCAACTGTAAATTCTTGTGTTTGAATGTTACCATTTTGATCAATCACCATCTTTTTGTATTTTTTTGGAACAATAAGTTCCCCTAAACTATACTCTCCTTTCTGTATTTTCAATTTCAAGGTGTTTTTCAGCTCTTCGTTGGTTTCTGGGTTGGAAGTGAAATCTCACCTACAATAAAATCACAACATTATAATTTAAATTAAATTACAATGTATGAATGAAAACTTCAAGTTTAATTAATAACTGTCTGTAATGTATGGCATTGTACATTGCAAACAATATTCCAACATTGTGCTGCAGTAAACTGCATGTATATGTTGTAGTTTAAAATGATTCCTTGGTTCAATTTAAATTAAACCAGTTCAATTTAAATTAAACCGGTTCAATTTAAATTAAACCAGTTCAATTCAAATTGAACCAAAGATCATTTTGAACTACAACTATACATGTAGTACATGTACCTACCCCCTAGCCCACGCAATTTCTTTCTTCTTATCTTGTTCTCTTTGTTTGATTCATCATGCTGCCTCTTGAACCTATGCACATTCACCCCTTCATTCACAAGATACTGCTGTGCTATCTGTCCACCATTTTTTGCAGAATTTCCTGATTTGTTTTTTATGTCATACTTTCTTGCCAAGTCACTCCAATTGATCTTTACTCCATCTTCATACCCATCTACTTCTTGTTTGAGTTTTTCTTTATCCCAGTTGATGTCTTTGATGGTGCCAGTGTGGTCCTTCTTTTTTTGACACTGTGTTGCTTGAACTTTTGCTCTGAGACGTTCCTCTGCTGCTCTTCTGCTTTCAAAAGACATTGCCAGTCTCTCACGCTGGCGTGCCTTGAAAGACTGTCTATTTCCTAAACACCTAGTAAATATTGACATTAATTAATGTTTGAACAATTTTAATTAAACCCTTAAAATTCTAGAAATACATTGTATATACATGTGACATGTACATGTATGTACAATGTATATAAAAGTGAGACCTAATTCAATTTATATACATTTGTACAGTATGTGACTGTATTTTTTGTTTTATAATATATAGAATATTCAACCACCATCCCCCTTGTCCAAGCTTGTCCACCCACCCACCTCCATTGTAAAATTTGTCATATTTATTTAATAGTACTTACCTAACAAGAGACGTTTCCTTCCATTTTGCTTCTGTGTTTTTCTTAGCTTCTGTTAGTATATTTCTCCTGACATTTTTTGTCTCACATTTTGTTGGCTTCATTTTTAGGTTGGTTTCAGGGACCTTTGTAAGAGCCTCTGCAAATGTAACTCCACCAGATACACTCTTGAAAACATGGTTGATGGATTCATATAAACTTTGTGCAGTTTGCTTGACGGCTGTCTTGCTTGGCAACTGGTTCTGTTTGGTTAAGTCTTCTCCCAAAGTCCGAGCAATAACAAAGGGATTTTCCTTTTCTTTAGCTTTCAACCGTAGAGACCTCACAGGAAATAAGGACTGGGTTTTGCTGAAGGTTTGGTGACAGCCTTTGCAATCGAACAGTGTGTGTTCCCGCTTTTTGGCATCGGAGAGTTGGATCCAGTTGTCTACTGAAAACTGCTTTAAGAATTGTTCTTTGTCTTGTCTTTTCCGCGGACTCCAATTGTTTATTGCTGCTTGCAGAGCATTGAACTTCTTATTGAAGTCTTCAACCAAGAAGTCATCTCTTCGACTCTGAAATATTTCTCTGAACGTTGTGTAATGCAGTTGTTGAACTCGCGCGCAAAATTTAGCTTTTCCTTCATGTTCTTCTCGTTTTAACTGCCTCGATTGTTTTGCAGCAAAGAGAGCAGCAACTTTTCCAAAGCCGCAGGTCTTTGGATTTAGAAATGTGCGACACATCAAGAGTATACTAGAAATATATACTTTAAGCTTCACTTGTATGTACGGAACTCGCATTCAATTGATAATTTTGCGCCAAAATGTATGTTACGTACACAGGAAATCGTTGTAATTCTATATACCTATCAGATAATAATGACTGTCCGACTAAAAGCACTGTCAAATAAGTATTGCAAAACGACAAAGAACTTTGCATAAATACTGTTTATTTACTGTTTCGTATCGACTTATCTTATTGTTCACATGATACAAATGGCTCAATAACCGGTATATTGCAGAGATTGAGTTTATCTTTCTGTACATTGTAATCATGAAGCTATTATCTAAAATGTAACTATAAGAAAGTTGATGATTATACCCTCTGATCGAGCAAAACAGCTTCACTTCGTCCGCCATCTTCTTTCCTCGGCAACCCTGCTTCTGATTGGTTAATCTGCCCTTGTACAACTTACCGCTGAGTTAATTATGCGTACAGCGGGCTTACGGTTTGTAGTTTGGCAATCCGTTCGATGTTACGATATAAAGCATGTACTTGGGCCTCGGACTACGGCATTTTTTGCAGTTCTGTTCTTATACTCCAATTGAAAATGTTCTATAGAGACCAATCTAGCTCGTGCCAATTAGAAATCTTGCAAAATTTGTGGTTTTGACTCTATTTTTGAGGGATAATTTACGGACATAATGAAAATGTCAATAACGAAATGTATCAGTCATTCTAATTATTTCTTTACTTAATTATTCCTAGTTTTCTAATTGCAGCGACAATAACCAGTATACAGACTAAGTGATAAACTAAATTCGTATTGTAATGTAAGTAATTTTCCGATACTCCCGAAGCATTAAAGAGGACCATGTTTTTCAAAGCTATTTTGGCTCAAATAACACTCACGTGACAGGTCAAAGGTCACATTTTCAGCGGGGAATGAAGAGGAGGGGTATCCCTGACTCACTCCTAAGTTTCAATATATTTCATCTCTTAGTTTCTTTTTTATGATTTTTTTAATCGATTTTAGTCAATTTTGTTGCTGGACCCGTGCCTTAAGTCCCCTGAGTGTTTCTAAATAAGGATCATTTGAATAAGTCTTCCATAGAGACAACATGAGTCAACTACTATGTCAAAATTTTGGTTATTTGCATCATTTAGCACATTGTCCTCCCCATCAAAGAGATTTATTACTGGCCTCCGCTAGTCCAGAACAGGTTCACGTCATTTGTGAAGTGTGTTTGAATTTGTGTATGGGCACTCTTCCGGTTACGGTTGGACAAAAAGAAAGACTTAAACCACATGTGGATGTCATACGAGAATTAGCGGACTCCTCAATTCCTTTCAAAACCAAGAAACGAACTCTAGCTCAACACGGTGGGGGGTTTGTGTCCGATGTCATGTCACCGCTGATGTCAGCTTTGAGCCTGTTTTTTTGTTATAAATAACGTCATCTTGAAAGAAAACCTTCATTTTACCTTGACTACCTGAGGAAGCAACAGGAAGAGATCAAGAATCGATTCTACTAGCTCTGAAGAAAGTTCAGTTTATTCTGAAAAGAGTTCCTCGGAATTGGACATTTTTGACGATGATGATATTGAAGAAGTTATGCAGGATCTCTCCCAGAGTACTATCCCGAAAGATAAGGCTCTAGCTTTTCTTCACAGTCTTGCTGCTTCAAAAAGTATTTTATACTGGAATTCTCATGGTGAGATGACTTATCATCAACGAAGAATTCCCCTGGCCAATATAGTAGAACTCATTGAATATGCCATGTTACCTTACAACCTCGATGTCAGAACCCCGAGAGGACTCAAAACATTCACGAACGGGTTATCGGAAGTCGGAATTGACAAAACACTTATACGAAACAAGCGCTTGCTGGCGGATCTGGTTGCTAGGCAACCCGAAGAAGAGGATACTGACGATGAGAGTGAGAGTGGAGAAGAAGAAACGGATGAATCTGAGGCAGAAAGCACATCAACAGAATCTGACAGTGGCAAGTCGGAAAGTTCAGAATCGGATGATGAACCTAGGGAGTGTCACGTGTGTCGTGACTTCAAACCGTTCTACACAATACCTATAGTACAATGTCCTAAATGTCTGTGGCGAGAAGGCTACTACTGCCGTCAGAATCAACATGTCGAGTGCGATGTGTGCGCGCATGTGTTCCCAGTGGATGTCAAAACCACAAAAACAACCTTTTCCGTTGTAGAGACTGCGATGCTGTTCATGAACTGTCGTTAAAATTCAATAAACTGAAACTCATTGACGGGGATCAAGAATCTGAAGAAGATTAATCCTGTTGAATTTTGCAAACCCCAAATAAAACTTTCTAAATCAATTTGAGTGGTGGTGTGATTTTATAATTATTTAAAGAAATGTTGTGATTTTATAATTGCCTAGTTGTAAATAAATCACATTTTTTAAAAAGACTCACGTGTTTGACTCTGGTGTCAGTTAATTGTCAGTTAGTTATTATTGTTCTGATACACAGACAAATTTACATATGGTCACCTGTTGATACAACAATAGATCACTTATCTAGGGTACCTTTTCATTGTTTAAATTAATCTTTGTACAACTTTAAAGAAGGATATGATCGACATAAAAACATTAGGTTGAAGATGTAGTGACACCTCCTCGACGTTCAGAACGATTAAGAGCCGTGATTAAATCAATACCTAACTGGCAGAAGTATTAAGAATAATGTAAAACCATGTAAAACAAATAAAATTGTTTTAAAACCCAGTGTTTACGTTGTCTTGCATCAGCGCTATTCAAATTTTAATCAATAAAATGAGAGGTGCTTGACTGATACAATAGTTACATGTTGAAAACACTACCGGAGTAAAACTTTCACTTACCCAAACAAATAGGGTGGTTGGTGGGCCACTTCTTTCGGAAGTTTTCTAAATTGTACCAAATTAGTATTCATATTCAAAGCGGGTTTACAAACCACTATAAAACAATAAAAGATCAACAGAGCGGAATAAGACCTTCGATGACGTCACTTGTTTACATGCGTAACGAACTCCAGCCGGCCGGAACAAATGCTTCGGGAAATATATTATTTTAGTCATATTTGATCTTTTATTGTCCCTTTTAACTTTATAACTCAAGTTGGATATATAAAACATAAAAAATAATTGATGATGTCACCATACCCCACGGCATACCCAACCATACCCCACGTAAGGTGGCGCATACCCCACCATACCCCAATATACCCCACTAAGGCTCCGTACCGGCATGACGTCACCTCCTAGGGGAATTGTACCGGTAGCACCGGTGTGCACCGTATGGAGAACCTGGTAGCACCGGTGTGCACCGATATGACACCACCTCTTAGGGGATTTGCACCGGTGTGCACCTGATTTAGAACTCTTACTTTCCTACTACTACCGTAGGTTTCCCACTTATACGAAAACGACTCTATTGGATGAGATGCATCTGCAAGCTTTTTGATTGGTTCAGAAAGGAAGCCATTTGAGTGTCACGGTACCGTAGGTTTCCCACTCATACGAAAACGACTCTATACCACACAAGTGAATAGTACTTTTCGCGCGCTCTGATTGGCTACTTAAGAGTGATTTTCTAGAAAAATCAAACATCAGCTGGCCACTTGAAAAAATAGATTTCTCTGAAACTTTGCATACAAGTAAGTATTCCTGCCCTGATTACAAAAATATACTTGTAAGGCGTCAGCACCTTTGGTTTCCATGGCAACGGCCCAATGTTAATTTAGAGTGATTTTCAGCCTCTCAAAAGTCAAAATTTATCCATCTTTGAACACGTGCTGAAATTTCTCTGTAGCTCTTTCATGAACAACAATCATGTCATGTGAAAGAACCATCCTTAGTCTTTTCCGTTCACGGGTAATTTTGGATTCCGTTGCTATAGCAACCGTGCACACGCATCGCGGGCGCAACATACTTTTATATTTTTAAAAATGGCTTATTTTGGCCTATGTTCTGGCTTCGATAACTCTGATGGTAACGCTCAGATTCTAAAGCTGCCAATCACATTTACATACTTTATCCAACTGCTATTGCAAAAAGCTTTCAAATTTTTGGGGTCTAAAATAACGGTCTTCTGACATCCACTGAAACACATCGTGGTGAAGCAAATCCTTCAAAATAGCAAAAATCACGGAAAGTAAACCATCTGAAAAGTAAACTTCTGATGTCGTCTAAAAACTAAATAATCAATGATAACCGAATATAACACCTACAATTTAAGTTAGCTTTCTAATATCTGAAGTAAATATTATATGAAGCCGATTAATTTGCATAATTATTTATAACTTTTTGCACGATTTAAATTAAGATTGCTAAAAATTATTCAACTTTTGATTGATCGTCAAACTTCGCTCACTGCATCTTTTGAAATTGTGTATTCATAAACTAGCTATTATGCCGGGCATTTCAAACCATAGCTTTAATAAATGATTCATGTGGTTTCGCTATGAGCGCTTTATAAATATTTATTATTATTATTATTATTATGGCAACCTGATTTTACATGTAAATAAGAATGTGCTTGTTATTTCTTTTAAAAACACGATTTAATTTTAGACTTAACATTCAGCATTAAAGTATTTATTTAATCTTAAATTATAAAAAGGCGTAAGGCATTCAAAAGAATAGAAGTGTTTTTGTGCCACCTTATTATTTTTGTTTGCATGGTACTGAACATAGTCAAGTTACTTACGCCAGTGAACTTGGACAACAGTCAACCCCTGCCTTTTCACTTGATCATCAACGCTAGTTCGATCGGACTGTAATATATATGCATCTGCAATTGTTGACGTTATTCAGACTTGCAAGAGCAATTATTTATAAATGTTTTATGTGCCTCGATATATGGAGCCTTTTGTTTTCCAGTAAAAGATGATGATGGTATATCAAACTCATCACATAAGCGTTTTATCAGGCAAATTCCCATTGAATTGAACCTTTCGTTTTTTTGATCATTCACATAAGTTATATAGCTAATTGCAAAATCGTTGTCGGGTTGAAAATCATGAAAGCTATGACCACAAGGAATTCTGGGAAATTAAAACTCTCAAATAATTCACACCGTCAAACGATCGACCTTTCTATCCAGACTTGTAGGATCTTAGTTAAATAGCTCATATATCTTCAAAACTACGAGAACATTGAATATATCTGCATGTAATGCAGGTCATGAACTGATTTCCCATCCATCCTTGCGGTCTCAGCTTCAGTATGATTTGATGATTTTCAACCCGACAATGATTATGCAATTAGCTATGATACAGCTATTTCAAAAAAGGTTGGTGAAGGTTTTGTTGCATCTTGCATGTTGCATACCATCTTGCCCGTCCGCTGGAGATCGGGAAATACTGATTGGCTAAAAAGTGACGTGTCTGTCAACGCGTACGGGTGTCAAACAACACTTATAAAATTATTATTCAATAATCTTCACGATTACCAGAAAAGATGGCGGCGAAAGGGGAAGACGAAGACGCGTGTATTGAAAAAGCCTTAGAATTTTTAAAGAATTCTAACAGAGATTTCACTTTAAAACAAGAGCAAAGGCAGGCTGTCGAAGATTTGCTTCGAGGAGCAGATGTTTTGGCAATTTTGCCCACGGGCTTTGGTAAAAGCATTATATTTATAGTCTTTCTACTGGCAAGAAAGTACTTGGAACAGCAACAGGACGATACACATCCATGCACAGTCGTTGTGATTTCTCCCTTGAAGAGTATAATAATTGAACAGATTGCAGAGATACAATCTATGAACTGTTCTGCAGTTGAACTCTCAGCAGCGAAAATATCGATGGGATTATCAGTTCTCCTCCAGAGTTCATATACTCGATAGCGCTGAGAAAGCAATCGAGCAGCCTTTCAATTCGTTTTAAAAACACGCTGTAAGCCAAAGGTCAAATCGTATGATTGGTTATTTTAATTGGATTAGCAATTAAAGGGGCGGTATTCAAAAACCCATAGTCTTCGGGCAGGTGGTGTTTCCTCCTCCTCCTCCCCAATCCCCTCTCCCTTCCCCTTCTCCTCCCCAACCCCCTCTCCTCCTTATTTTTTCCCCCTCCCCCTCCCCCTTCCCAATCCCCTTCCAGACCGCCGAGCTACGCAGGCTATCCCACCTATAATCCCACCTATGTTATGCTCTAACATCATTCCATATGAGTGAGGCAGCTAATTGGTTTGCCCACTCTCATCGGCTAAGTGTAGAAGCAATATGAACGTTGTTTACCAAACAAAAATAATAAGGTGGCACAAAACACTTCTATTCTTTTGAATGCCATAACGCCATTTTTATAATTTAAGATTAATACTTTAATGCCAAATGTTAAGTCTAATATAAAATCGTGCTTTTTAAAAGAAACGCATTCTTATTTGCTTGTACATGTAAAATCAGGTTGCCATAGAAACCAGATGAATTATTTATTAAAGCTATGGGTTTGAAATGCCCGGCATAATAGTCCATGGATACACAATTTCATAACTTGCAGTGAGCTAAGTCAAAAAGTTGAATAATTTCGAGCAATTTTAATTTATTAAATCGTGCAAAAAGTTACGGATTAATTATGCAAATTAATCGGCTTCATATAATATTTATTTCAGATATTAGAAAGCTAACTTAAATTGTAGGTGTTATATTAGAATATCATTGATTATTTAGTTTTTAGAAGACATCAGAAGTTTACTTTTCAGATGGTTTACTTTCCGTGATTTTTGCTATTTTGAAGGATTTGCTTCACCACGATGTGTTTCAGTGGATGTCAGAAGACCGTTATTTTAGACCCCAAAAATTTGAAAGCTTTTTTGCAATAGCAGTTGGATAAAGTATGTAAATGTGATTGGCAGCTTTAGAATCTGAGCGTTACCATCAGAGTTATCGAAGCCAGAACATAGGCCAAAATAAGCCATTTTTTAAAATATAAAAGTATGTTGCGCCCGCGATGCGTGTGCACGGTTGCTATAGCAACGGAATCCAAAATTACTCGTGAACGGAAAAGACTAAGGATGGTTCTTTCACATGATATGATTGTTGTTCATTAAGGAGCTACAGAGAAATTTCAGCACGTGTTTAAAGATGGATAAATTTTGACTTTTGAGAGGCTGAAAATCACTCTAAATTAACATTTGGCCGTTGCCATGGAAACCAAAGATGCTGACGCCTTACAAGTATATTTTTTGTAATCAGGGCAGGAATACTTACTTGTATGCAAAGTTTCAGAGAAATCTATTTTTTCAAGTGGCCAAATATTTGTCAAAATGTTTGATATTTACAGACATTCACTCTTAATCTCGGAATATCCTTGGCTATTCATGTCCGAGCAAAACAAGATGGCGTCGCGTTAATGAACATGTGAACGCACTCCCGGCAGTACGTGCATTGCTTTTACGAATTACGGCAAGGGTAATAAAGCATTAAAAAAAACTGATGTGACTGAAAGGCTGCAGTTTGTTTTGTAATTTCTAAGCCGAATCATGCAGTGAACATGTCTAGTCTAGTAAAAGTTTAAAAAAAAAAAAAAGTTGCAAAAGGGGGAAAAAAAGGCCAACAGTGGTGTTTGAATCTGATGATGAGTAGTCGTCACCTGATGCAGTCGCGGATGAAATTGGGAACATTTCTTTGCTATTTTTAAATAGCAATGTTAATGTTAATGTTAATGTTAATGTTAAAACATTCTGTCAAAGAAGGTGACATTCTACACTGCCAAAATGATATTTTTTGTCTTTAATTATCTTGAATACTGTTACTTAATAATTTTAATTAAAACAAATATTCGCCAGAGGCGAAGTGGATATTGTGTAATATTTACCTCAACAGCCTTAGGCAGATAATTGTTTGGTATATACCAACTCAGGTTCACCTCAAAATAATAATTAAATATCAAAAATATATATATGTGTTTTTCAAAAACAAAACGAGACTTTACAGTCCCACCATCTTGTCAGCCGCATTATCCTGAGTGAATAACATCGAATAGCCCGAGATAGAGAACCAATCAGATGTAAAGGTTCATGAGTTGGTATATACATTGTCTTAGGAATTGTTTGACTGTTAGATATTCATAACTAACTTCATTTTTCATTTTGACTTGATAATTGGTCTGCGTAGTGATCTATCATCGACTAAGAAAGAATTATCGGAATCATTAAGTTCTCATTTCAAGCATGAGTTATGCATTATCAAGAAGTCACAAAACGACGACAGAGATGAGATAGAGAATCGTTTTTTTAAAGCAGAGTCAGAAATAAAATGGTTACAAGGTCGAGTTGGTTCTTTAGTTGAGGAAAAATCACACTTGTCGAAAAAGATAGCATCTTCAGAAGACTCCAATGTCAAGCTTCAGGATAAAGTTGCTTCACTGATAAAGAAATTCAATGATAAAGAAATTGTAGCTGCCCAACTAGAAAGCCTACACTTTTTAAAGAATACCCAAAATGAGAATATGGGTCCTAATTTACAATCACAGATAGAAGAAAATCAAGTAAATCACATTGCACAAGAGTTACCCCCCTGCCAGTGCTGTCAGCTTAGATAACGAAAGAACGCCAGAAAATACACCAGTATATGACTTTGTTATCCTTTGTGATTCAAATAGGAAATTTCTAAATATAAATCAGTTATGATCCAAAGGAAAGAGCAAAATTATTTCTTGCAACACAATGGACAAAGCTGTTGATATTTTAACTTCACCAAGATTCAAAGATCGTCAGTAACACTGGTGTAAATGATTTGGATCATTTACCGATTCAAGAAGTGGTTAAAAAGCAAATTAATATGGTTAACGTAGCAACACAGAATTTCCCTAACAAAAACATTATTATGTCAAGCATCACACCTAGATGTGATGACCTAGATAAATCAGTCTTCCAGGTAAACAAGGCTGTTTGTGAAAGTATTAGGAATATACCGAACGTGACTCTTGTTGACAATGGAAATTTACGTGGCGACAAGCAGAATTTCTATGATTTTAAGCATTTGGAGAGGAAATATGGTGTACTACTTTTTGCGGGTAACCTGAAGGATGGTGCAAGAAGGGCTTTGGGTATTACCAATCGTCGAGATACTGGTCAACATACTGGAATCTGGAATCGTCCTCATAATCCAACTGATGGTTCTGACCAAAACTAATCAACCAGACAATGTATCAAGTAAATCAGTCATGAATGAAGTTCAACACCACCTTTTGGACTTACTTCTATGATAAAACATTTAGTTCAAACGAATGTCAATTTTCAGGTTCCTCAACAGCGTGTTCTGTATCCTTCTATGCCACCAGGGTTAGTTTAGTGGAACTCATTTTGCCCCTCCTACCCAGTAAGTAAAGTAGTTTTAGACTGTACGGGTGGTTATTCTCTATTTCCGTTAAGAATGCCAGTTAATTGCCGTAATTTTCTGAGGTTTTGCTCTTGGAATATTGAAGGTTTATCAGGAAAGATCAATGATTCTGATTTTCTTTCCACAATAGGTCAGTTTGATTTCATTTCACTGGCAGAAACTTGGTTAACTCAGGATAACTGTGATTTGAATCTTGATGGGTTTTATGCTTTTTCAAAACGCAGAAAATTGCCGAAGAATACTTTTAGGTATTACAATTTTAGTGAGGTCGTCTATTCGCACCAGTCCCTTGCAAAGCGAGTATATAAGGAACGCCCACTAATCAACTCTGCCCAATTCAAGTAACTAGCGTTCAGTGCGCATCGTCATGGCTGAGCAAGAACAAGTTCCTATCAACGTGTTGTAGGCTCAAGTTTTGGTAATTCTTGAAGCCCCTGCTCCCCAGTTATAGGTAACTTGCTATGTGAACCCTTTCCCATCCCGCTCGTGTTTCTCTTAGAGGTCTTAGAATCCCTTCCCTCGTCCTGTTCGTTCAATATTGTCGTCAACCTTCCTCCTCTCGCTCACCCGGTTTTGTTGCCGTTTTAACTCCTAGTGAATTTTTATTTGCTCACAGAACATTGCTTCCTCGGTTCCTTCCCTAATTTTATAATGTATCGACTAAAACTAAATGCTCCGGCCTGTTTCGGTTGTAATTGAGGTCTACGAAGACAATACTATGCTCCTGTATCGGTATAATAATTTAGGTTTGTGTAGACACCTATGCCCCAGTATATATCGATAGTAATTGATGTCTGAGAAGACAATGTTATGCCTTAACGAGCTCTTCCCTTGTTCCCGCGTAACCTTTCCGACCCCGTTTATGCTGAACAACGCTTAGGTCTGAGTAGACGATATTGTTCCCCTGCCCATTTTTTTGTGCTTTCCCCGAGGGCTGAGAAGCCAGTGGTCTGAGCAGACGATTTATTTGCCCCAAATCCCAGTTTTAATAGTGAATTGTCTGTCCATGTATACTCTTATGAGTTTTAATAGTGAATTGTCTGTCCATGTATACTCTTATGAGTCAATTCCCCGAGGGCTGAGAAGCCAGTGGTCTGAGCAGACGATTTATTTGCCCCAAATCCCAGTTTTAATAGTGAATTGTTTGTCCATGTATACTCTTTTCAGTCAATTTCCCCGAGGGCTGAGAAGCCAGTGGTCTGAGCAGACGATTTATTTGCCCAAATCCCAGTTTTAATAGTGAATTGTCTGTCCATGTATACTCTTATGAGTCAAATTCCCCGAGGGCTGAGAAGCCAGTGGTTTGAGCAGACGATTTATTTGCCCAAATCCCAGTTTTAATAGTGAATTGTCTGTCCATGTATACTCTTACGAGTCAATTTCCCCGAGGGCTGAGAAGCCAGTGGTCTGAGCAGACGATTTATTTGCCCCAAATCCCAGTTTTAATAGTGAATTGTTTGTCCCACAGCTCGAAATAGGCATTTTACGAATCTTTACGCATAACGTAAAGAAGCGTAAATGCGTCTCGATCTTTAAGCAACCTTTACGTTTTCGCGTAAAGTCGCGTATATAATGTAAAGCATGATTAAAGATGCGTAAAAGAGCGTAAAGGTAGGTCAAGCGGTAAAGGTACCGTAGAGATCCGTAAAGATGCGTATAATCAACGGCGTAAAGAAAGCATAAACGCTGGTAAATATGCGTAAATGTTTAACCTTCGGAAAGATCCCGTACAGGTTCGTAAAGACGCGTATAATAACGGCGTAAAGAAAGCGTAAACGCTAGTAAAGATGCGTAAATTTGGAGGTGAACAAAGATGTCCATGGAGCAAATCACATATGAAAGGTAATATGATGGGGATTGCCTATTTATCGAGTTAGAGGTTGAGTTGCCATTGGGTTTATATCTAAAATGGTAAATAATGAAAAAAAAGAACTCAATGGTAAATCAAAATCAACTATAACCGATATTTCTTGTCTTATTTGCATAGGTAAAAAGACTAATAATTTTATGCTAGTCACAAGTACACATTGTTTGGCTGAACTGATCGATTGAGATTGTATCTTATCTTATGCATGTATCTTATCTCAACCTTAAACTCGATGATCAGTCACTCTCCTATGACAGAGTGACACTATGTATTGCTCTCACGACTATCACCATACATTGTAATAAAATATATTTCACATGGTTATCTCAATATTTTATATGATGGCATCTATTTTTAATTTTTAATGACAAATGTTCAGCTTGCATCGGCTTTTACCCTTACAGATAAATATTCAATTTCCCTGTGTGGAATTTCAATTTCAGATGCAAAAGTAGATAGCATTGTAAGAACTGAATGTAATGCCGCTGGTATCAACTCGCAGTTCCGCACACAGAAGTTGAATACATAATGAATCACGTGACTTTATTGTACATAGTATTGTAGTCTTTTCATCAGAACGAGTGTAACGCAACACACTGTCGGCTCGCATTCTCGTAATGGCAGACCGGTTTTAGTCGATGTTAAACCACATAATTAGAAAGGATTAAACATATTTTTTAGATTTTCTTTGCATATTTGGATTTACCTAAGACTAATGATCAGTTTCATGTATAAAAATGTGGGAAATAATGGACTTCATTTACACCATAGTGGCACTTTAACCATCTCAAAATTACTTACTTTTCAGCTGCATTGGCTACATACTTTAAAACTCTGAAGGATTCAAAGCGTAGAAAGCAAAAGAAAGGGGCTGTTGATCACAAAACAACTTGTCGTAGACAGGGAAGACTAAGAGAGGTATGTAATACAGTATAGCTGCATATGTCAGTGGCCAAATGAGCCAGCTGACATGTAATGATCGAGGCAATCTCGTCCCCAAAGCCTGCGTTACTTTCGCCAGCGGCGATCGTAAATGCTAATATTCTTTAGGCTAGCAACTGAAAATGCCAATTGAGGTGCTTACGAAGGCGTAAGATTCAAAAGAAATACATTTGAAGGAGAGACAACAATAACCAGAGAAAATGAAGATTCAAATAATTAACTGATATGTAAAGTAGACACATAAACCCGTAGGCTATAGGAAGAACAGACTGTTCGTGTATCCTTCTGCTGTAAAACCACTGCTTTTAATAAAGACTTCAGATACTGCGCTTCTTTTAATAATAATAATAACTTTATTTATATAGCGCTTTTACATGGACAACTTACAAAGCACTTTACAACTTCCTTTCACTGGTTATATCTTCTTTACCAAGTGCTTTTACAGTATGGACACTCGAACCGTGAACACTTAGGTTTTTTCTAACACATATATATAAATTATCGATCGAGCAAATTGATCAGAAAAATGATTTATTTTGATCACTAAGTGTATTTAAACTCAATGCTCCATTTGAGAGGCTATGAGGCAATACTGAAGTTCGGAAAAAAAAAAGTTCGAAAAAAGCTTGAAGTGTTCACGGTTTCGAGTGTCCACACTGTAAAGCGCTTGGTTTCCCTAATGAAACCTTTCGATGGCCTTTCGACAATTTGAATCGACAACAAACCAACTGCCCAGCTAACTTGTGCGTGCGCTCTAAAAACCGGAAGAACAAGAAATCCTGTTCCCAAAAATGGATTATGCCAGAGCCTACGTTATTCGCTGTTGGCCGAAAGTAACGCAGGCTCTGGGGACGAGATTGTGGTCGAGGTTAACAAATACTGTTGAATCATTTTCCAGAATTACTGTGATTCTCAGTATTATGCAAACTCAGACATTTAAGCAGTTGGCTTGTAATTTGTTTTTTTCGCTGCTGTCAATCAACATAAAAAAATCAGTATTAAACTTAAAAATAAAAGTCAGATGACCCACCAAATGGAAACCAAATATGATTTTGAGCTGAATTATGGATCATTTGGTCGAAGAATGTATTTAGCTTTGAATTTGTTTGAGTTTTGAATTTGATTAACGGCAGCGAAAAAACAAGTTCCAGCCGACTGTTTGAATGTCTGAGTTCGCATAATACTGAGAACCGCAGTAACTGCTGAGTATTTGGAATCTTCTAAGGTGTCTTCTTTTCCAATTGTTTTCAGAAAATTGCAAGACGTGACTGGGCAGTAGACCATGTAGGATTTAGTGAGAGAGAGAAACGGAGTGTGAAGTCTGTTTTGTGCAGAGCATTTACTAGCTCTGATGAGAGCGAAACAGAGGATATGGAGGATGGCTCTAGAAAGAAGAGATTCTTTTGTAAAGAAGTTAGACTGGGAGAGTGAAAAAGCTCACAGAGGTAAAAGAGCGCTTTTAGACAAGATTTATAGGAAAGAAAATCCTGTGACTCTTCAGGTTCGGAGATACCCTCATCCAGATTTATCCACTAAGTCAGTGCCTGACAGCCCTCCTAAGTGGACAGTGAAGCAACGACGCAGCTCACAACACTCACAGGATAGACGGCCATTAGACTCTAGAACTCCAGTGCAGCCAAACAGCTCTAGCTTGACACAACAGTCACAAAAGAGAAGGCAATCTGAACACCACAGCTCACAACATTCACAGGATAGACGGCCATTAGACTCTAGAACTCCAGTGCAGCCAAACAGCTCTAGCTTGACACAACAGTCACAAAAGAGAGGGCAATCTGAAACACCACAGCTCACAACATTCACAGGATAGACGGCCATGAGACTCTAGAACTCCAGTGCAGCCAAACAGCTCTAGCTTGACACGACAGACAAAAAATAGAGGGCAATCTCAACAAACTCAAAACACCATTTGTAAGTGCTCATGCATCAAGAAAATCTCTTTTTAAATAATGTTCTGATAATGCCCTTATTTAAATATATATTTGAAACCTAGATGATGTTAAAGGCCATGAAAACCCAAAAATACAACTTATTTTGAGCAAACGTTAAAATGTTTCTAGAAAACAAATATCTGGGTTTTTTTTTCAATTTCGAAGTGGAATGCGAAAATGACATTTTTCGTGCTTGAAAAACTCACTTCTTGTGACGTCACCAGTGGAACACACGGGTGCAAGATTTGTGTATAGAATGGACCCGTTTGATTCGAATTCCCACAGTTCTGATCGAACTGCAGTAGGTATTAATTTGAACAGTGTATGCAACCTGTGATGTCACTACTCAAATCGAGACTTTTACCGGAAGTCAGGACTTTCATAGCTTTTTAAACTCACTTCTGGTACATCAATAGAGGAAACATTCATATTTATGATCATTTTTCAATGTGTTCATTTTCCTTTCGATTTTTTGGTTTTACATGGCCTTTACATGTCAGTAAAAGTACAGTGCAAACACTAAACACTGTTTGTATTCCTATTCTTTTCCAAATTCCACAAATTGACTCGATTTCATTGATTTAAGATTGAAGTAGTTTTTACCAAAATCATTGGTTAGTAGTCTAGCAGACGATAATTCATGTTTCTTCTTTTATGTCTATTTGACTATTGTAAACCAAGTTTTTATTGCGTTGGTTACATGTAATACAAATACCATCACTCCAATACTGGTTATTGGTATACAAAATGTTTTACATATAGGTCTAGTCCTGATGTATATTTGATACAAATGATAGTGGTATCAGACTTGAATGTGATAGAGTATTCCTTCCATAAAGCAGGTTATACGATCACCTGATTAATATTAGGAGAAACGTTTAGAACCAGTTTGTTAATGTTAAAGTAGATCAATTATTGTCTGATCTATATGAAGTATTTCTAAAATTAGAATTGTAAGAAAGCTGTGAAAAGCTAATATGTTATGTATTTCTAAAATAAAACATTTTTAAACTCTGCAGTTGTTGTAATTATTCTTGCAATCATTTTTAGCGTAGATCAATGAAAGAAAACTCATCTGGAAACAAAACAATATTTTTGGCGCCAGACTGTGTACGCTGATTTTAGCGGCATGATGTCGAGACTGAAAGTAAAATTCGTAAATCGCGTGTATTTACCATTATTTAGAGGACGCATTACTATTATTTACGAAACATTTAAACCAGCTTATTATTTACACAGTTCGTATATGTTGCGTAAAGTTGACCATTACGAATTTTAAGCCAAACGTAAAGCACGTAAAGCAAGTGTGTACGGTTATTTAAACATGACGTAAAGCACGTAAAGCGATGATTTAAGATACATTTACACTAGCGTACAGTCCGTAAATTTAATGTTTACGGTCTTTGCCGCTTCGCGTAAACATAGCGTTTTAGTCTCTCTACAGATCTTTACGCTATATCGTAAAGAAGATGTAAATACCCATATTTACGCTGTTCGTAAAGATCGCGTAAAGTCGTTTAAATTATGTCTTTACGATCTCTTTACGCCGTATTTACTGACCCGTAAATCTCGTATTTCGTGCTGTGGATCCATGTATACTCTTTTCAGTCAATTTCCCCGAGGGCTGAGAAGCCAGTGGTCTGAGCAGACGATTTATTTGCCCAAATCCCAGTTTTAATAGTGAATTGTCTGTCCATGTATACTCTTTTCAGTCAATTTCCCCGAGGGCTGAGAAGCCAGTGGTCTGAGCAGACGATTTATTTTATTTTTTTACGACTTATTTTTTGTTACGTTGGTTGTATACCATTTCTAGTTTTAAATTATTCAGAAAAACTCGTTTGTTTCTTTACGGCAGTGTACTATGGTTTATTTATTTTTTATTATTATTATTTTTATTTTTTTCTTTTTTTGCGAAACTCCTTGTTCATCCCAATTGTATCCGCCCTTTGTATATGCTTTATTAGTTCCGTTTTGCTTTAACCCAATTTAGTGGATCTCTCATCGACCGTTGGTCAGTTTTTGTTTTGTTTCAATATAATATTTCCATTCCTTATGGTAGCCTGAAAGGGTGACTAATGCCCTAGTCGGATTACTGACGCTCAGGGCTGCCATCCCTTGGGTGGGTCCTTTTGTTTCATCCATAACAATAATGAGGCTAACCCTTACATAAGGCTCTTTATCGATCGTTTTCTTTTTGGCTCCCTTATTTATCATGACTACCAAGGGATGGTAGCTGGGCGTGATACAGTGTTTTCAATTATGTTATTCTTCAAAGTTTTTAGCGTCACTCTGTTACGTTAGTTGTATCATTCACGTTTCTAAATTATTCAGAAGCTCGTTGTTTTCTTTACGACAGTGTATTTAAAGTATAATGTTTGTCCTTGATAGCCACAGACCTCTTTCTTTGCTTTGTCCCTTTTACAATAGTATTCTTGTCTTGATTGAATTATATTCCATCCTTTTTCTTAGCATATGATGTATTACTTGTTCATGCCCCTATTGTGATCGCCCCCGAGAATTTCGATATACGAGCCCTGGCTATATTTGAACACATGGCTGCATCCCCCATAGTCTATCACTCTCTCGGATAAGTCAGTGCACTCTCCCAAGAAGCAGCCTAGAGCTTACTTTTTAGCCATCCTTGCAGTCAAGGAGTTTGCGAAAGTGTTGAAACATCTTGGTAAAGGTTGGCATGTTGAGCTTGAGTGATGATTTATTTCATATTAAAGCTAAATCGTTCTATACGTCGGCACCCGACGAGGTTTGGACTTATTAAGTACGAACTTGTCCGACCGTAGTTCCGTGAGTTATAGCTATAGGTGTACGCTATAGTAAGTGTTTGTTGAGTTTTGGCGCTCCTTTTGTTTGAGTTTTGGCGGCCCCTTAGAGGTGTGGTCTCCGGAATGGTTTGAGTATTGGCGACTCCGTATAGAGGGTGTGGTGTCCTAGTTTGAGTATTGGCGTACTAGTTGTCTTGGGAATGGAATTTGGTATTTCACCGGCCCTTGTCGCGGTCGGAATTATCTCCATTCCTTAATTACGAGCATGAAAGGGACTGCCGCGAATAATATGCTATTCGCGGCAGTCCCTTTCATGCTCGTAATTAAGGAATGGAGATAATGACGACCGTATTCAATGGAGACTGAAATAAAACTGAAAAAAAGGGGGAAGGAGGGTGCGGACTAGAATTGAATGCGGCGCCAAGGGAGTGAGCACGAAAGACATCAGCTTTGACTGAGTAGCGGGCAACATAATGCTAGTTACTTGAATTGGGCAGAGTGATTAGTGGGCGTTCCTTATATACTCGCTCTGCAAGGGACTGGTGCGAATAGTATGCTATTCGTAAAGGAGTTTAAATTCCTTGATCAAGATAGTTGTGATGAATTTGTTTGTGGTGAAAATTAGATAAGGCTTTCTTTAACTTAGCACATGATATTTTTGTATGTTCAGTTGATATTCCACCTCAAAACTCCTCTAGGGAGCGTAGATTGAATTTAGATCATTTTGAAAACCTTCCAGAATGACATTTATAAATTCGCTAGATTGGGTGAGATAATTTTATGTGGAGATTTTAATGCAAAGAAACAGGAAATTTGGAGGATTTTACTGATGATTTTGGCTTAATTAATAATCCCCCAGTCCTCTCAGCGGAATGTTTGAGATTATATGGAAGATCTTTAGCCGAGTTGTGTTGTGGGAATTGTCTTATTACTTTAAATGGGAGGTGTAAAGGAGACTTTGTTGGCCAATTTCACAATCACATGTGCACACTTACAATGGATCGACAGTGGTGGTGGATTACGCTATTGTTTCTCAAAATGGTTTCCCTTTTTTAAGTCACTTCTCAGTTCCTCTCTTACAGAATTTTCCCATCACTCCTTTTTGTCGTTTGCTGTAAAGGCTACAAATTGCGGGTCTTACCTAGTGGCTCCTGATATGGAGTTTGACGTCACATCCTATGACCTTGCGTTGGAACGAGGATCTTAAGGAAGTGTTACATGATGTTTTTAGCTTCTGAAGAGGTTCGTGATGAGTTAGCTGTTATGCTCTTTTCTTCAGGGGATAATGATGTAGATGGTACAGGTCAAATTTAATTTGAGGTCATTTTTTGTAAACCTAGGTTATTTTTTTCTAGGTTGATTTTTTCAACCTAGGTGATTAGTATTAGAGAAGATTATAATAGTAATCAAGTACCTTGGGGTTATGTTTAGGAGGGTTAACCATAGTATTTGGGAGGCCTATAGTAATCAAGTACCTTGGAATTAGGATTTAGGTCCTTTAAGTATTGGGGAAGGCTATAGCAATCAATACTGTACCTAGGGGGGTAGGCTTAAATTAGTATTTGAGAAGGGTAAGTAATCAAGTACCTTGGGGTTAGGTTATGGGTTAAGTACCTTTGGGAAGGCTAAGTATCAAAAGTACCTTGGGGTTTAGGTTTTTTAGGGATAGTATTAAGGCTATAGTAACCAAGTACCTTGGGGTAAAGGTTTTGGAGATTAAGTATTGGGGAAAGGCTATAGTAAGCGAGTACCTTGCCCGGGTATAGGTTTAGGGTTATAGATTTGCGAAGGATTATAGGAAATCAAGTACCTTGGGGTTAGCCGTTTGGGCTGTAAAGTAATTGCGAAGGATAAAACTATAGTAAAAGCTACCTAGGGGTTAGGTTTATGGTTAGTATTGGGGAAGGCCCTATAGTAAAAATCAAGTACCTTGGGGTTAGGTTTTTTGAGGGTTAAGTATTTTGGGAAGGCAGGGCCTATAGTAAATCAAGTACCCTTGGGGGTTTAGTTGTTTGGGGAAGGCGATAGTAATCAAATACCTTGGGGTTAGGGTGAGCTTTATAGTAACGCCGATAGTACTACCTACCTTGGTGGTTAGGTTTATGGGGTTAAGTATTGGGGAAGGCTATAGTCTAAAAAATCAAGTGACCTTGGGGTAGGTTAGGGTTAGTATTGGTTAAGGCTATTGGGTGAAGGCTATTAAGGTATCAAGCTACCTTGGGGTAAGGTTTTAAAAAAAGGGTTAAGTTTTGGGTTAAGTATGGGGGAAGGCTATAGTATAGTAATCAAGTACCTTGGGGTTAGGTTTAGGGTTAGTATTGGGGAAGGCTATAGTAATCAAGTACCTTGGGGTTAGGTTTAGGGTTAGTATTAGGGAAGGCTATAGTAATCAAGTACCTTGGGGTTAGGTTTAGGGTTAGGATTGGGGTAGACTTGGTAGGAATGAATACAATCTGCTTCGTTCTACTAGAGAGCAATACAGGTACGTGTTGACGTGAATAC
>JAUJYZ010000913.1:0-37353 GCA_033675265.1 Actinostola sp. cb2023
CTAATCACAAGTAATCAGTTCATCAAAAGCGGCTCGAGGAGAATCTACAAAATGGTGACATTCATATTGAATACAAATGCTTATAAAAGGTCAACTGCAAATTTACGCTGCCCTATCTTGGTGGTCCACAACATCTTAACTTGTGGAACCAACACGTTTAGAGCAGTCTTACACCCCATTGGGCTATTTTGAGCCAACGAAGTTTCTACACAGTGTCTTATTACTAGATTAAATATTTAGCAATCATCGTGTTTGATAGCCGCTAGTTTTTATTGATGTTCACTAAGCTTTCTACATTTCAGTGTAAGTTAAATAAGTTTTCTAGCAATCAAGTGTTTATGGACAATGTCAGTTGCGTTGAGGAGAGACCTGACAATGACTGGACAGTTGCGTGACGAGGGAGACTATGTATATACAATGTATGACACGAGTTTCATTTGATTTGCTATGACTTTGAGTTCATTTGATTACCTTTTGACTTTGAGTTCAATTGATCTGATTTTTGATGAGTTCGTGTAAAGGCCCCCATCTCTAGCTTCAGATCCCGAAACCGTCGAGTTTGGGAATCGAGGTTCGGTGTTCGAGTTACGGTTCTGAACGTCGAATAAAACAAGGACATCTTCTTCAATACAATATCATTTCTCAAAGACGTCCATGACAATCAGTGACAGTTGAGTGACGAGGGGAGACTGCAGTGTCGGGTGAGTACGTACATTGATAGTGATTACTGGAGGTTGGCATAGTGTCTCTAGATGGTTCTGATAACATTCCCTCACGTGTGTTTGCCGTAAATATATTTTAAGGCGAGCTTCCATAGTCCTCTCTACCACTGATAGTCCTTGATTGTAGATGAACATATAATCCCGACCTTTAATAGCTTGAAGATTTTCTACAGCTGCTTTCAAAACTAAGATTCAAATCTACTTGAGTCCTGTGTGTCACACCGCCGTTTGTTTTGTCTTATCTGCTGAGTAATCCTGACACTCGATACGATTAAATACGCCGCATACTTTCTTCATCTTTTTACCAAACAAAACGAGGTAATACTACTAACAAAAACCCATTTTATTAACTCGGGCTTCCTTCGGAAGGACCCGAGGTAAATGGCGAAACTTGGCTGCTGTGCTTTATGTGCAGTTATAGAGAGGACGATAAGTGGGACTGAATCAGCTCACAATCGAGAAGTGTTGAGAAGCTACGCGTCGTGCTTCTACTCGTGGATACTACTTCTCTCGTGTTCTCATCACGTGTTCTACAGTGTATAAACTGCCACATTAGCCCAGCTGCATGCGATATTCTATTCACTTCAAATATTTCCCGGATTTCACATAGCTATCACAAACACATTTTATTCGGGGATTTTCTATACGATTACAACACAGCATATATATATCAAAGGCGAACATGGACTCAGTAGAAAGTATCTCATTATTGAACAAAGTATATTATACAATTTATTAGAAAGGTCTATACGTATACTTTTTCTTCCTCTCTAGAATGGGTAGATTTGTAGACGCCTAGTGAATATAGCTACTCGCAGCGAGCAGCACACCTAATCGCAGCCATAGCTCCTACACCAACACCCTCAAGCTACATCCCTATAACTCACCGTAAAGGATAGGAAACATCTAGTCAAAAATTAGACCATATTGATTTTTTTTTTTAATGTAAAAAAAAAAAAAAAACCATTGATGCCACTTCTATAGTAACTTATTTACGGTGCTCTGTGGTAAACGAGACTGGGGGGCGTTTTAAAAGCTGAAATGTCGGGATCTGATTAAAAGAATCCTTTTAAAAAACCTTTTTTGAAATAACGGGTCATGAACTACTGTTAAGACCAAATAACTCCCCGCGCTAGCAGCACCTCCAGCTGCCCAGTTTTTATAATACTCTTTTCCTCTATATAGCTGTCATTGAATGATGTGGTCCTGCAAACGCTGCTGAACAGCTCCTCCTGTTGACCAGAAATTAATAGTAAACCTCCCTGACAAAAACAGATGCTGTGATGCATAGTATAGTGAATGGGCAGACCCAGTTATAGTGGTACTGTGACAATGATAGTGACGGGTGGTGATAATATTTGTGGATGATGATGCTGATGATAAGGATTGATGACATGATGGACTAACTTGTATCATGTTGGATGATAATAGACTGTGATGATATATGATATTCGCTAAATTACCCCTACTGAATGCACGAATGTCCGAGTACATGTATACTGCAAAAACAGCCCCTAACTTTCTTCACGAAACTCACGTCATGAAGAGTTTAAGTTCGTATACGGGTGCATCGGGTCTGGCCAGAGACGTTTCGGTGAAGGAGGGCTCAGTGTTAGGGGCTGTTTTGCCAGTCTAATGTCTGACGTTACAGGTGTTATAGCCAATTATTCACCACAGAAGCCCCCAAGACAGCATAATAATAATAAATAATTAATAATAAAAACCTATATTTATAAAGCGATATTAAGCATCATTAAGCTTGACTGGTGTTGGTAGAGGACCGTTCTCCTGGAAGAAACTCAAGGAGGTTTAGATACTGAATTCACGAACAGATTTCGACTTTGCCGTTTGGAAATTCAAAATGGCGGACTCAATTGTGAAATCGGCTCTCTGGTCTTTCTGTGTTGGATTCCAGGACCTACAAGGCTTTTTGGCGACTTTTGGACTTGTAAAGAATGCGCAACCGTTGCAATATTTTGCCTGTAGGCCTGTAGTGACTCGTGGCTCGACACTCTATATATTCTTAAAAGAGGGAATTTCGGGGAGATCTATGCCGAAATTCCCGGATGTTTCCCGGCATACTTTCGGGCGTGCAGAAGGAAACACGTTGTTAGCGAAAGCTGGGCCTACGGAAACTGGCATTGTTCGGCGAGTTAAGGAAAAGAGAGGGCACAAAATTCACGACTATATCAGAAGAGAGATGGAAGTTTGCTGAGAAAGTGGCATTTTGTTCGCAAGGATGTATTTTGGAAAAGTAAAATCCACGTAAAATGTCGTTCATTTTCGAGGTGTAAATTGCGTCAAAAAACACGCATTTTTTGATTTATGGCAACACCACAAAATTGAACTAATGCCCAGAAATCGGACTCGTAAGTCAGTTACTTGAGGTTTAAAATATGAAGAGTTATCTAGTTGTCACTAATACTGCCATCGAGATCGATGTTACGAAAATTCAGAAAGCTTAGAATGTTTCAAAGCAGTATCGATTTTTACGGGCGATTTTTACGGGCGTTTCGGGCCGTTGGAGGTCAAAAGTTGTAATCATGTTAATATGTGTAAAAAATAAATAGTAAAAGAAAAAATTATAAATTAAAATCAGTAGTTAAAATTGTGCACCATATATTACAATGTATGGGTCTTTAATGAGTTTATACATCTCTCCCATCTACCACAAGGCAGTTTCATCACATCACCCCCCCCCCCCCCCCCCCCCCCCCCCCCCCCCCCCCCCCCCACCCCCCCCCCCCCCCCCCCCCCCCCTCCCCCCCCCCCCCCGAGCCCCCCCCCCCTACCCCCCCCCCCCCCACCCGCCCCCCCACCCCCCCCCCCCCCCCCCCCCCCCCCCCCCCCCCCCCCCCCCCCCACCACCCCCCCCCCCCCTCTCTCTCTACACATCCTAAGAAATGAATGATTTTCTAAACAGAGATAATTTTGCTGACAAAAAACTAATTGGTACAATAAATGCCAGACGTAGCCCTGGTCATCAGCGCCTAGGCTGGTACAGTGGTAAGAAACGAATAAGCCTAACAATATGTATCATGTAGATAAAGAAATTAGGGGGGTGAAAAACAAATAATATTTTGGAAACCTAAAAGGAAATATTATATCATAGTGATTTGTTCATTTAACCATTTCTCATCCTTCCACATCTACCAATTTCCTTTCATTTCCAAATATATTTTCTTTCCCATTCATTTATTTCCTATTTAAATCCTTTCATCGCCATTCTCGTTCCTTATCGCAAATCTTTCCCCTTCTTTCTATTAATTTCTTGCGGTGTATTTTCTCCCTTCTGTCCTACTCGTCTTGTTCTGCTGCGAAATCTATTCACTTCACACATTTATTTTCTCTGACTTGTAGATCATACCACTCATTGCCGACTTGCTCTAACACTAGATATTCCTTCACTTTCTTTGCTTATATCCCCAGATTCCTTTCATAAGTTTTTTTTATGTGGTACGCAAATAATTGCCAAACACAAAAAAAACTACATATATATAAGTGTAGTAGAGAAACCTATACCCATCTATAAATGTATTCGGTTTGATCTTAGACTAGTATACACAGAGTTCTCTACACAGAGTACACACGTTACTAAAATATATGGATATTAATATATCAATAAGAAATCAAAACTGTCAAAAATATCGCGTATCGAGTTTTGTAGATGGTCTAGCTTACCACTGTCGAAATAGGCACGTTCGAGTTTTGTAGATGGTCTAACCACTGTCGAAATAGCGCGTATCGAGTTTTGTAGATGGTCTAACCACTGTCGAAATAGCGCGTATCGGAGTTTTGTAGATAGTCTAACCACTGTCGAAATAGCCACGTTTCGAGTTTTTGTAGATGGTCCTAACCACTGTCGAAATAGCACGCTTTCGAGGTTTTGTAGATGGTCTAACCACTGTCGAAATAGCGCCGTATCGAGTTTGTAGATGTTCTAACCACTGTTCGAAATAGTCCGTATCGCGGTTTTGTAGGATCAGTCTAACCACTGTCGAAATAGCACGTTTCGAGTTTTGTAGATGGTTCTAACCACTGTCGAAATAGCGCGTATCGAAGTTTTGTAGATGTCTAACCACTGTCGAAATAGCACGTTTCGAGTTTGTAGATAGGTCTAACCACTGGTCGAAATAGCGCGTTATCGAGTTTTGTAGATGGTCTAACCACTGTCCGAAATAGTGCGTATCGAGTTTGTAGATGGTTCTAACCACTGTCGAAAGTAGCGCGTATCGAGTTTTGTAGATGTCTAACCACTGTCGAAATAGGCACGTTTCGAGTTTTTAGATGGTCTAACCACTGTCGAAATAGCACGTTTCGGTTTGTGTAGATGAGTCTAACCACTGTCGGAAATAGCGCGTCCATCGAGTTTTTGTAGATGGTCTAACCATTGTCGAAATGGCGCGTATCGAGTTTTGTAGATGGGTCTAACGAGAATCAAAATAGCACGCTTCGAGTTTTGTAGATGGTCTAACCACTGTCTAAATAGCAGTTTCGAGTTTTTGTAGATGGTCTAACACTGAAGGGTTCGGAAAAAAAAATAGCGCGTATCGAGTTTTGTAGATGGTCTAACGAGAATCAAAATAGCACGCATCGAGTTTTGTAGATGGTCTAACCACTGGTCGAAATAGCGCGTATCGAGTTTTGTAGATGGTCTAACACGAGAATCAAAATAGCGAACGTATCGAGTTTTGTAGATGGTCTAACCACTGTCGAAATAGTACGTTTTTCGAGTTTTTGTAGATGGTCTAACCACTGTCGAAATAGCACGTTTCGAGTATTGTAGATGGTCGTCAACCACTGTCGAAATAGCACGTTTCGAGTTTGATTAGATGGTCTATAAACCACTGTCGAAAATAGCACGGGTTTCGAGTTTTGTAGATGGTCTAAAAACCACTGTCGAAATAAGCACGTTTAGCGAGTTTTGATTAGATGGTCTAACCACTGTCGAAATGTGCGCGTATCGAGTTTTGTAGATGGCTAACGAGAATCAAAAATAGCACGCTTCGAGTTTTGTAGATGGCTCTAACCACTGTCTTAAATAGCACGTTTCGAGTTTTGTAGATGGTCTAACGAGGAATCAAAATAGCGGGTATCGAGTTTTGTAGATGGTCAAACTAGTAGTCAAAATATAGCCGTATCGAGTTTTGTAGATGGGTCTACCACGTCGAATCTAATAGCACGTTTCGAGTTTTTGTAGAATGGTCTAACCCACTGTCGAAATAGCGACGTTTCGAGTATTGTGTGAGATGGTCTAAACCACTGTCGAAATAGCACGTTTCGAGTTTTGTAGATCTGTCTCAACCACTGTCGAAATTGATACGTTTCGAGTATTTAGATGGTCTAACCACTGTCGAAATAGCACGCTTTCGAGTTTTATAGATGGTCTAACCACCTGTCGAATAGCACGTTTCGAGTTTGTGTAGATGGTCTAACCACTGTCGAAATCGCAGTGTATTTTTTTGTAGATGGTCTAAAACCCACTGTCGAAATGGCGCGTATCGAGTTTTGTAGATGGTCTAACGAGAATCAAAAATAGCACGCCTTCGAGTTTTGTAGATGGTCTACAACCACTGTCGAAATAGCTAGCGTATCGAGTTTTGTAGGATGGTCTACCACCACTGTCGAAACGAAATGGCGCGTATCGAGTTTTGTAGATGGGTCTAACGAGAATTCAAAATAGCACGCTTCGAGTTTTCGGTAGATGGTCTACACCACTGTCGAAAATAGCACGTTTCGAGTTTTGTAGATGGTCTAACCACTGTCGAAATAGCGACGTATCGAGTTTTGTATGGATTCTTCTAATGAGAATCAAATAAGCACGCATCGAGTTTTGTAGATGGTCTAACCACTGTCGAAATAGCGCGTATCGACTTTTGGTAAGATGGTCTAACTGAGAATCAAAAATAGCTTCGTATCGAGTTTTGTAGATGGTCAAACTAGAGTCAAAAAATATCGCGTATCGAGTTTTGTAGATGGTCTAACTAATGTCGAAATAGGACGTTTCGAGTTTTGTAGATGGTCTACCACTGTCGAAATAGCACGTTTCGAGTATTGTAGATGGTCTAACCACTGTCGAAATAGCACGTTTCGAGTTTTGTAGATGGTCTAACCACTGTCGAACAACAGAAGTCCAGCTGAACAATCTAGTTGTCTCTGGGATTTCAGACGAAACCATTATTTTGATTCAATCTTCGTCAGGGTCTTCGCTAACTGCAGATCAATGACTGACAAGTCCATTTATATTATGCTTGCCTTTACGAACTTCAATCAGTCTCTCTGCTATTCTAAGTGTGTTTGCATGCAATTTTAGCTGCTCGCCTCTGGTGACCAACAGCTCCAAGTGTCTTGACAGTCTATGACCAGCCTGAACCCCCCCCCACAGTGATTGGTCAATTTCGTGGTCTTTAAAATTAGGCTAACTTGTTCAAAAAACGCCGTCCCCATAGACCCAATATGTAGCATGGATTGCTCTCTATTTATGGGACTCACCTGATTTCATGTATTATATAATTATACGAATCAGAAGCTTCTTTGATAGTAATTTTTTATAATGAAACATTTGCGACAGTAAACTGCCGAATGTTTCAGAAAAAGAATATGTAATAAAATTATAATATTGACTATTACATTTATATTTTAATCCTGATGACAATTTGTAAACTTATAGCGCATTCCAATCGCAAAAAAAAATTATACCTCTCTGTGAATAAAATAATGGGAGTTTTGAATTGGGCATTTGCGTGGGTCACGGTACCGTAGGTTTTCCCACTCATACGAAAAAGACTCTTAAGATGTCGTAGTGGTCCAGTTAACAATTCGACTACGAGTTCGAGGTTTCTATGAGGCAATAGTCAAACGAGGCGCGTAGCGTCGAGGTTGACTATCCTGGTAGAAAAACGAGAACGAGTAGTCAAATTGTTTAGCATAAACCATCCAGTAGGTCAGTAAAAATGTCAGAAATAAGCAACAGACAATAATTCGTCGACAAACTCCTCCGCAACATTAGCAAAACGCGACGACGAAGCGGCCATTTTGTGTTGGCTTACCTCTACTCGGAGTCTATCAGCTGAATATAACACTAGTAGCCAACCCAATCAGATCGCAGGATTTGTGATAGACCACTGGATGGGTTTTATGCTAATAAATAAAAGATAGCCTGTCGTATTTACAGTGAAATACTATATGATCCTTTTATTGTTAGATTTCAGCTTCCGCTACTTCTGTGGTGGCCTTCCAACACTAAAAAGTAACCTTATTTTTTTCGTACAATTCCTTTCTTCATCCGCCATGCGAACATACCTTTTCGTGGCGCTGGCTAAGCAATTGGCTGGAGGAGAGTGTCGATTTTATTCTATTATCGTGATATGCAAGTACAGGTATATAAACACAGCAATGATCTCTCTTTGTGATGTTTGTGTTGTTGCTGTAATACGAATCACTAATAACATAACTGCCACTAGTGCATGTCATCTAATCAGTTGGTATATATCAACAGGCGCATCCGATCTTCAAGGCTGAATGTGAAGCCAACAATATCACCGTAACTTAGCTATGGAAGCTACTCGAACAAAAAATGATGCAAGTACACAAATCAAACCACATGAAAGTTAGTAATACCAACTATTAGATTATTGGCTGTTATGCATGAATATGCATTATTGGTTATCGACTCGAAGAACCGGTGGACATCTATGTATACACGCCTTTAAATATGCCTTTTCAATGTTAAGAAATGTTGGTTCAGATGAGTACATAGTGGCAACATGCATTGAGCCAGTAAAGTGTTTGAAATTAGGTTCTCGGCATTACTGCAAAACTTTATTTCTTGAGTATTTATCACATGTCCCAAATGATGTCATAATTTACAAGACCCCTACAAGGTTTATTACTCGGGCTACCTGTGGGTAGCACGAGTCTTAAAATACAGTTTGATTCGGGTTAGAAGTTACAATCCATCCCGGTCACATCAAGCTCAGAAAGAGAAAGAGAGAGTCGTGATTCGATTTGTTCATAAGTGGAACCATGCCGGACAAATTACATGTTGATCACGAGTTGATTCACGAGCCGCCACTTACATTTCTTCGAAGTCCCTGAACAATGTTTGATGTTATTGACGCCTTGTTTCATTTCAAGGCCTTTGTCAAAATAAAATACTGTGAGATGAAAATTAAAGATCAGTTGGTAGATATAGATTTGTAAAAAGTGTGTTTTCAATAGTAGCTGTCTGCCCAATGTCAAACGACCCACACACTTTGGGTTAAGGGGTTAAAAATAAGTTAGTTTATTCCACAGAATCAATACCATGACATATTGACTTCATTCATTTTAGATATTTAGTGCAAAGACATGGACAATTTAAACAATGACTTATGTAGTTAATAGTGATTGTAAGGATTTCAAGGCTACCATTAGTAATATGTGTTTTGATAATGCATAAATTTAGTACTATAGCCTATTTTCAATTACTGTTGTATATTTTATAGCTTTCCAAATTTTATTCATTTTATTATTTTAATTATTGTTTTTTTCAATTTCGGAGGGGGGATATTAGTACATTCGTGCTGAACGCTGAATCCGACTTTAGAGTTAAGTTTATGTTTATGTAGTACTACCTAGCAGCTTTTAATTCAAAATTCAAAATTAAAATTGCAGAATAATGTGAGCTAAAACTGGAAGGAAAAAAGCCACCTCTCTTTTGCGGAGTGACCCCGGGGAGTGAGGCGAATGAGGGTATGGATGGGGATTAACAGTTAACTGACAATTGGCCTAAAAGGTAGTAATTAATTGACAAATGACCCAGAAATTAGTAGTTTACTGACAATTGACAAATTAAACAGATAAACTGACATGTTTATTATTTTGTCCCAATTGGAAGGAACTTTGTTCAGAGAGAGAAGAAAACCCACGACGAGAGAAGAGAAAGGCAGAACCGATAGGTATTTTATACTCATTTCATTGTACAATATATTCATTAGAAAGTGTAGCTCTCCTTTGTGGTTCCATCTGCCAATTTTGTGTCATGTCTACAATGTATTTGAAAGTATATTTATGTCACACCACATTGTAAGTCCAGTAGGACCGACATGCCTACATGTACTTCATACTTTATTGATAAACTCTGGAGGGTCAGGGTGCTGTTTGTTAACACTTTGTGTTTACTCTCGTCAAAAAGTCTCATTTGTGTGATTTGTCTGATTTCAGTTCCTCGACCTGCCAAGAAGGCCTAGCCTGTACCCCCAGCAAGTGGAAAACAGTCCAACCACAAGTTGTTCCTAGTGGTGGCTCCTGGACAGCCAGTGGTGGCGTCAAATAGTGAGTAAAAGTAGCCCTAGTCAGAAGCCCTAGGGTAATGGAGAGAGAGGAGGGAGGATGTGTAAAACAATAGAGGAGGAAAGAACGAAAACACTAAGTAAAATCTAACTCTCTTGTAGTTGATAACTCCAGTTATTTGGCTTCGCGATCGTCTTAAACACTAATTTCAACGTTTCTAGTATATTTCCGCGTCCTTTCCCGCAAAATCACAACTGGAATGACGGTGATCGTATGACGAGAACGAGAGAAACCTGGGGCACTACACACATGAAACCCACACTTGATGCATTTGGCTGATCTAATAACAGCGAAAGTTCCTATGTTGCAAATTTTCGTGTGATATGTTTAGGGGCACTGTGTACAGTGTGTATCGTGGTGGATGGGAATGTTTTCGTGGCGTCAATATTATCGACGAGAAATACCAGAAGCAAACTGACCTACAGTATTTGCTTTCTTCATTCGGTGGTAAGAGAAGAAAATCCTGAATCTTTTTCACATATTTCTTTTTTAATAGTTGTGACAAAGATTTCCACTTTCCATTTCCTGACATGAATTACTTACCTGCTTGTGCATATAAATCATTCACAGATTTTTTGGACCAAAAATTATTTTCATCAGTTCATTCTCTGCAGACAAAGGATATTATGACGCCAGGAAGTGATGACATCCGGGCATTGCAATGATTAATCCAGAGGCACTGAGCAAGGGCTACGATGCACTCTCTCTATCGTACTGTCGAGCCGCGAAACGAGGGTACAGAGAAGAACCTACTTGAAGTCGTATACAAATCATCATCATCATCCACAACAAATGACACCATCAGTCACGATCCTCAAAATAGATCAAACAACACCGCCAAATTAGACATTTGTCTATTAAAATGTGCTGTTGGCACATCATGAAAGGTCAGTCATTGGGAACCGGGCATCTTCCACATCTTATCACGAAGTAGGGACACCATAATACGATGTAAAAGTAGCGGATTAAACCGCAGTAATATTTTAAGATATTACGTGTATGTGGGCCGGGGACTGTGGGTTTAACTTCAAACAAACAGTATTTCCTTCACATTCTTTGTAGTATTTATTTAAACTTTTTTATCTTTCACGCACTACAAAGATCATTATTATAAAAAGAAATCATTTAATATTATTTAAAAATCGAATTCTAATACTTTTTCTGTTCTTTTTTTTCTTTTTTTCCCGAGTTATCTGATTCGCCGAATTTTACAATGTAAAACTTCAATTGACTTCGGAGATCTTTGTTCCCCCTCAGCTTTTGCTGTCAAGTATGAATCACCACTGCCATGTCTATATTGTCTATATATTCGTAGGTGTAAAATAAATTGCCGAATTGTTCGGATTACTCGAGTTTATTGAGTGTCAAAGATCAATTGTGCTATCACGTGACTTCACGCATTGATACGCCGCCTAATTATTCCAATGAACTCTAATTCACCAATCAGCGTCTCCCTTGGAATCCATTCAATAAACTTGTCAATTTCCCGTTGACAGGAGCATTGCGCGGAACGTGAAAATGAATACATTTCATCTCCAAACATTCCCAACGCGCTGGCCCAGCATTCAAGTACCGTCTACAAGAAGCTTCACTCATGGAAACCGTTGACATCGTTTTATGCCGATTTAGAAACTACATGAAACATCGATCTTACTATCTCTCTGCCTCGAGGTGCCAATAAGTTGATTTCTAAGCGAGAAAATGCCAAAGAGATCGCTACCGCAAGGCTCCTGATAGAGACCATTTCACACCGAACAATCACAATTCAGACCGCCAAGTATAAACGGGCAGCCAGGAACTCGATGAAGGAGTCATCGAAGTACAAGTTATTCCTCAGGATGACAACTGGGGAGAAAAACAGCAACGACCATCACTGAAACCGCTACGTCTATCGGGACTCTAAGCGAGGGAGTACATCAGCGAGGTAGCAGAGATAAAAAAGCGATTTGCCTTCGCTTGTAGACATTTTCAAAACTCGTTCCAGCGGCTATTTTGAGCATGTTGCTCATTGCCTCTCCTGTACTCTTCATTGTGATTCCATAGTCTTATGGAAGCCGCCTCAATGCGGCATAGAATGCGATGGGATGTTTCTAAGTCTGGCTGTCAAAGAATTTATCCTGATCGTTGGTATTTGGGCTTTGTATTTCCGAAAGACGCGGTTTCGATGCCCAAGAGTTAACGTGCTTCGTATAGGAGTGATGGTGCTTGTTTTTCTGGTGCTTTGCTTGCTACTGGTTATTCTACGGCTTGAGAATTATACGCAAAGAAAGAAGGAGACTTTGCAGAGATCTTGAAATTCTCTGGGACTATTATTAGATTCACTGCTATTTCTACACTATCTGTCTGTGGTGGTATTGTGGTTGAGACATTCTGAGCCGATCTACACCCTCAAAGTCATCCGAGTACAGATGGGGTTCAGTCAGTTCTACACAGTCGAGAGCTTTGTCGATTCAAAGAGCTGCCATCTTCGTACTGGAAAAGTACTACAAAGACTTCCCTGAATAGAACCTTATATGATGGCAGTGCCCGCTCGTTCGTCTACCAAACAATTCTCGACTCTAAAGTTATGATATCGACGGCAAAAGTGATGGAGAACAGTAAGGTTAACCCGCGAACGCGAGCGATTATAACATCGAGCTCGCAAGGAGGACGAAGAAACCCGGGCAGAAAACGATCGCTTTTTTACGAAGAAGCTGAGTTTGAAAGGAAGGTGAAACGACGGAAAGCACGATTAATGGCTGTTTGTGAGGAGGCATTTGGTCATATTCGACGTATTCAGCTTGATAGAGGCCCCACTAGGTCCCCATGGACCCAGAGGAAGCGGCTCAGTCTTTGTTCCCGTCTTCGCGCGTCCGCTACAAAAGTACCTACGTACCGTCAAACAACATCACCTGGCATAAACATGGATGCCATCTTGAAACATTTAGCTCATTGTCTGGCGTTCGATATGTCGCCGAAAGCATTCTTAGAAAACGTTACATGAGCGAACAACCGTGCGTAGAGTACGTGAGCTCGCGAGATACTCAGGAATGGAGTCTTGTGTGCGAGGAGCAAGTCACTTCGGGACTTTCAAGTTCGACCGTCTTTCCAACTGAAGAACGAGATTCTGTCTATTGTGTGTGACGTCAAGGAACTTCCCTACTTCGATCTCTCTGAAGAAGAGTTCGACTTCTGAGAACAACAAGTTTGTACTGAAGCTAAACTCTGAAACTTCTTGTTTAGAGAAAAAACAATCGAAAACAATTATATATTAGGTTGTTGACCGTGCGTGCAGATTGCTCGTTTCACATGCGATACTCCACTTTGAAACATCATCCATGATTATAGCCTATCCAGGCTACTACCATTTCTGAAATCAAAGTAGTAATCGATTTTCATATGTAATCGATTTCATGAAATCGACCAGCACTGTGTTTGTTTTCTTGACATTGAATGGTTTCTTGAAATCAATTTACAAGCAATCTACACGTGCAATGTAATCGATTTCATGAAATCGACCAGCACTGAGTGGTTTTCTTGACATTGAAATGGTTTCTTCAATCACTTTACAAGTAATCTACAAGTGTAATCGATTTCATGAAATCTACATAGCACTGAGTTGGTTTTCTTGACATTGAAATGGTTTCTTCCAATCACTTTACAAGTAATCACACGATATGTTTATAAAAAAAACTTTAGCACAATAGAACCTCTTAGCCAAACGTGTGAAGCGTTGAGATCATGGACAATAGCCTGGAGTTCTAGTCCTGTATGTATCACCCATAGTTGTATGGATTCATTAAGTATTCTTTTATAAAACTAAGATAGTCTAGTTTATCGATCAATCCAGAATTCTTCATTATCATTCTAGTGCCAATAAAATTTGATCGGCAATTATTCATCCAAGTGTTCGTTTAACTTCTCTTTGTTTTTCAAGGGTCGTAAGTGCTATAACTTTGCTACTATATCCATACTCGCTCAATATTAACCGTTTCTGGTTGGCTAAATCTAGTGCACGGCCTAGAATTTTAAAATGTGAGTTATTTGGTTATCGCGTGCCATATATCAAATGGATATCAGATTTTTTATATTCAATGCAAATTTTTTTTGCCATTTTTTATTTTTTGTTCAAAATTACCAGGGATTCGAGAAATGCGAAAAATGTACTGTAAAAATGCCGCGTTATTTTTAAAAAGTTTTTTATTGTTTATTGACACATCGTGGAGGAAGTCTGGTGTGAACAAGGTGTGTAGTATCAGTTATCGCTGGGGAACTTAATTGATGGCTTAATTCATCAAGCATGACTTGAATACACGATAAACGAGCCAAATAATCATCAAAGGAATCGAACCACAAATGCAATTAGCTTGGCGAACTTTATTCGAGATGAAATTCGCTGATAATCGCCTTTGTGAAAAGCATTCAATTTTAATCTCAAGCGTAGAATAGTGCAGTATTTTGCAAGTGAGTCTACGCTGGTAAGCGCGCCACAGGGCGTACAAAGGACTGCACACAAACATACACAATCCATACACTAGATTACAAGTATAATGTTTTGGATCGAGTTTACACGGGAATCGAGAGCAGATCTAGAGGTGAATAACTCATTGAAGATATTTATCGAGAACGGAACTGTGCCTAACTGATCTAAGGAAGTTAATTATAAGTCATTTATAAATAGCAAAAGAAACTATGTCAATATTTTTCTAGCCACACGCCGACCGAAACCCTTCAGTCGTCTCTCCTCCGCATTTCATCCCCAAAAGTAGAATTTCGAAGATTATATTTTTGTCTAAGTTTAATGTATTCCGTTGATATACTCTTGGTATTCGAGGTATTCTTGAATTTGAGCTTAGCGAGAAGTTGTTAGCTTTGGGAATCGGATTCCTGCTCGTGATCCGAGCTAAGCTTGTTGCTTTCGTCACGCTTAGCGCTCGCCCCACTTTGGGCTCAGTGCAAAGGGATTAATGACAGAGTGACGCATTTCTGTTTGGCATCAAGTTCAGCATCGTGTATTTAGTATATCTTGATAGTCATTAGATTTCTTTTGGTAAGCCTGAACCCCATTGCACTGGAACATTTTCCTTGCATGAAGATCAGGAGAATGAACAAGAGCTCTTCCTTTTACTGGTATTATTTATCATGTCAAATAATAATTGGTATGTACTTGATTTGCAGACAGTATAGTCACATTTATATTGCGGCCAATTCAGATCAATGTATATTCCAAATCAGTATTATTGATTGCTTGAGGAACATTAATTTTATATAATATTACTTATTATTATATACAGTGTATATATACATTTATGTTTCAGAGAAAATTTGGTACAATTGATACAAACATTGAATGCCCAGAGGAAGCCATAAAGAAGGAAGGCATTCGAGTTGATGGGGAGAAATATAATGTTAAATTTACAGGTACATACATGTACTATATTATATACACTGCACATGTGAGTGCTTCAAATGTAAAAAAATATTCACACTTGTTAGAGCTGTCTATTTTTGATGGAATGTTGAATGACATACCATAATTAAACTCAATGATAATAAAAAATATTCAATTCAATTCAATTGTCATGATTATTTTAGTTACCCTAGACTACAAAGCCCTTCTACTACTGCTAACAAAGAAAAACGATGACAGATTTATTCTTGGTGGCAAAGGGTACAACACGGAATTCTGTGCATTCTGTGATGCCATCAGAGTGAGTACATACATGTACATGTAATATTGATAGGAGCATAGCTTTGTTCAATATTGTACTTAAACATGCAACTTGTATTTATTTGAGACAGGCATGCACATTACATGGGGCAGATGTCGACGAAGCTTGTGTAGATTGTCTAAGATCAAAATCCAATATTGGGAGGTATATGCAATATGAATGTTATCTTGATATACAGGACTTTTGATGTGTCACATACTTGTATACCTGTAACTACTTCTCATTAGCTACACTGAAGATGATGTGTGACAAATGACTGTTAAATTGAAAAATGTTGTCCTGTATATATATATCAATATAATTGTACAGTTGCTCCTGACCTATTATTAATTAAGGCCTACTGTGACACCCACCACGCAGTACGTTACTCTACTGTGACACCCACCACGCAGTACGTTACTCTACTGTGACACCCACCACGCTGTACGTTACTCTACTGTGACACCCACCACGCTGTACGGTACTCTACTGTGACACACACCACGCTGTACGGTACTCTCCAGTCCGATGTGTTACTACTACACCACAATATACAACCACACAGGAAAACGCAGCCATAGGGTCCCAGGCTATTTCTCTTTCAGGGAAAGTTGACTGACAGACTGACTGATTGATTGACTGATTGACTGATTGCACCGAGGCTTGTTCGATATGATAGGATCGTGGGTCGAACTAACGTTATTGTAGGTCCTGCACTGCTCTCATCGAATCGTTGAACTGTTGTAAGTTATTATAAAATAACTATGATATAACGCGTGCTCTGATTGGCCAAAGGATGCGTATTCCGCGTGCTCTATGAGAGCACAGTGCACGCGCTCGCAGATATTCAAACATTTTCGCAACAAAAAAAATTGAAAACTTGCTTTAAATCATACTTGTATTTTATAAAAGAAATAGAAAACTCGGCAGCAGTACTCTATCGAGTTATAGAAGCACTTGGGAATTGAAAAGAAGACTCGAGAAGTGCGAGAAGCACTCGGCTACGCCTCGGTCTTCTCCTAGCACTTCTCTCGTCTTCTTCCAATTCCCGCGTGCTTCTATAACTCGATAGAGCACGCTGCCTCGTTTTCTATTTCTGCACTAGTATATGCCAAAACAATGCTTTTTTATCATCATCATATATTGTGCTACTATAATTATCGAATTCATGAATAATTAATGAGGGAAATACAATAGAAATCATAAGCGTAGCAGACATCTGTAAATCGGATACAGAATCGTCCTCATTTGCATTCAACTTTAACTTGGATTTTCTCAGCCAAACTGTTTCCTATCATTCAAATTATAGTAAAACATCCACTTATACGTCGTTGGATTCGATAAGTCAGATATAATATCCGCGTCCGAACTGTATGTGAAGTTTTATAGAACGAGAGACCGTGTTTTATCGGCATATAAAGATCCGAGCCGTAGGCGAGAATCTTTATGGCCGATAAAACACGGGCTCGCGTTCTATAAACGACTTCTAAAACTCCATCCCAATTTACCTTGATTTATAACAGTATTACACGAATTATAAGCAAATAATACAAGAAAATTACAAAACTTTCTTGTAAAGGTACTTGTGACATCACTGTCATGCGCAGGATACACCTCAACTCATCCCACATTGGAAAGAGGTTTTGTAATTCGTAAGTAGGAAGCCGTAAGGATATTTGTAATTTACTCTCGGTGCTATGCAAAGGTAAATGATACGAGTAAATGAGACCTTTGCATGCAACCTCGTCCCCAGGGCCCTCTCTTCTCGATTTCAAAATGGCGGACGCTCGAGAGAAGACCCTGGTGTAGGCTGAACTAAAACGCATTTTGATTGGATAACACAACAAGCCATCTAATTGGTCCATATCGAAGGTTGCTAAATATAGCATAAATTAAAATTCGAATCGCATCGAGTGAATTTATATAGTTTCAACGGATAGTTATTTTCTGGTCCTAAATGTATCGAATTAGGAAGATCGAAGCCGCTGCAAGTGATGTGTGAGTGTTATCGAAGCATTGAAATGTCTTTAGGAACATGAAAAAGTCCACCGATCGAGATCGTTTACCGTAAAGAAAGGTATCAATTTATACGAGCAAGACTATACTGACGGTGACACGGCAAACTGATATATTATTGTCGTTGTTTACATAATTTGCTAGTGCTTTTGCTCTTGAGATTTGCAGTATGTGACACGTCAATCCACGTCAACATGTTTTGTACTTTAGCCGTTAGAGATGAAAGGTGTTTGTATACAGTACAAATAGCGAATAAACTGTCGATCTGACCTGTTCAGTTGTAATATGTCTCATTTTAAATTACACTTCCGAACCCCTATTTTTCAAATGGCCAGAATTGCTCCAGGTGATTTTATTTATTATTTGAGGCAAAAACAATCGCAACATCAACGAACGTATTTTCTTCAGTACAGGCCCTTTCGATTACTTTCGACTAGCCATCCGCAGGCAACTCTAAAATACTAAAACTCTATCAGATGGGTTTCCTGTGGCACTGCATGCGGAGGCTAGAAAATGGCAGCCTGGGTACGAACCTCCAAGATTCTTGGAGACACGTGACCAGCCTACACCAGGGTCTTCTCTCGAGCGTCCGCCATTTTGAAAATAGCGAGAAGAGAGGGCCCTGGGGACGAGGTTGCTTTGCATGGCCTATGTGAACAGGCAATCAGTCTTTATCACTGATAAAGAACTGGGCCCGGTTGTTCGAAAGCGGGTTAACGCTGCTAACCCATGGTTAAATATGGCTAACCTAGGGTAAAATCTTAAGAATTAACCCTAGGTTAGCGAATTTAACCCCAGGTTAGCGTTAACCCGCTTTCGAACAACCGGGCCCTGATGAATAAAATTAAAAACATCAGTGTCTTTATAAGTCACATAGACACTGATGTTTTATTCATCAGTGTTTTATAGGACTATATATAAAGATCCATGCATGTGACCGATTGGACAACCCTGATTGGACCAATTGCTCATGAATTATTAATCATTTTTACAAGGTATTTACAATGGCTCGCTTTCGGCTCGCCATTGTAAATACCATACAGTTCGGCCGCTCATATTGTATCTATTACTTATTATTAGTCGGGCTTCCTGTGGAAGACCGACTCTAAAAATGAGAAGCGTTCGAATTCTTTGTCGTCGACGTCGTTGACCTCAAAAAGCATACTGGGTTCTACAGCGCATGCGCCCTGTGCCGGCCGCTAAGATAATCACCGAAGTCTAACAACATGATTTATCAATACGAGACTGGTCGAGTCTGAATTCACAAACCTTGTTGGAGCGGAAGTTTATGTCGTCTTGTTTTCAAAATAACCAAAAAACACGTATATTGGGACATAGTTAAAAGCAAAACTGAACTCCCCACTTCACAGATTGCGATAGTAAAAATATTAGATATTGAAATATAATATGGAAGCAGGTTTATGACCATATCTATAGAACTACAATTAACACTTACATGAGAGCTTTTCAGTACAAATTACTTAACAACATTTTTATTTTTTAAATCGGGATCTTTTCAGATTCCAGCTGGTTAATTACCTCTCCCTTGTGCTCCTTTTGCAAATCTTCTTTGGAAACAGCTGATCATATCTTTGCAGAGTGTATTGAAACTAAGAATCTGGCTTTCCACTCCTCGCACAGGGATTTAAATTTGAAGTTCACTAAGTCATCCTTTGATGTCTTTCTGAGAATAGACGGATTCTTTCGTGAGCAAAGCTCACTTACTTCTTTTGCAACAAGCAACGGCAGATGCGATGTGTGATGGTTCACCATAAACTAGTGCTTTCCCAATGGATTGGTACTCTCTCTGTAAGACTTTTCTCATTGTTTCAGAGGGATAGCTGATCAGAACCTTTACCTCTGGTAGGTTGCACTCACGTAGTTTCACTGGTGACGATATTCGTGTAGACGCGAGGAGAATGATGTTTTCGTTTTCTGGTAGAACTGGTAGCAGTTGACCAACTTCAGTCGCTAGATCAATTGATTGTCTGTTTGTATGTGGATAAGAAGAAACTAAAGGTTGGTCAGCTTCGTAAGAGGAATCATCATCATAAGAAGAAGTAGAATATCGCAAAGATTTCGCGACTCTCTTTGGCTTTGACAATGGACTCGTGTGTCTCTTGTAATGATCCAGTATCGTTTATATCAGATTGATTCAACCTCTTAAATCTTGCTAGAGATTTTTCCTGATTAACTTCAGATTGAAATGTTTTCTTGATTACATTTTGATGTCTTCCAATTTCCTTCTAGAGTTAGAGAGCTTATCTATGGAGCGATAGCATTGCTTGCAAACGAACAAGTTTTCGCTATCGTTGTCAGCAGATAGATTGATATCGATCGCAAAACTGATGAGGCCTCGCAAATGGACATAACTTTTACCAAAAATATATATTTTGTCTTTATTTACAATTTCGTTTGAACAAAGAAAACACTTTGTTTCGTCCCCAATACATTTGTGTGGCTTTCCTGACATCGAAATATCGAATAAAGGACGATCTACGAAGATCTTTTGGGCTTGGCCAAGAATTTCGCGCAAATTAAGTTTACGAACATTTGATTGGTTCTGACGAAACAAAACAATCTATCTGATTGGTTATGTTCTAACAAAAGGAAAGGAATGTTCCGCTTGTGTTAGCAGCTGCTTGTTTGGGAAGAGAGCGTTGCGTGACAACCCAAACTACGGCTGCGAGGGAGATAGTCTATCAGTTAAAAAAATAGAGTGAATCTGTTGGTGGATTCATTTTAAGTTTCAGTTTTAGCTTAGAGCTTGCAAATCAATGGTTCTGGTTCTATGGATTTACATACGCTACACACGTCAGTAAAATCAGTAATTCTGTCGTGTAACACTTGTATAATGTGTTCTTGTCTGAACTAGAATTCTAGAGCGTACATGTTGCATGTAACCTATCTCGTCCTGCCCTACTACATTGCTGGAAGTATTTCTCCACACTTATCGTCAGTTCACCAATGAATTTACAAGCAGAAATATTCAAAGCCGAACAACGCATACGGGCATCGTCCATAAGGGATTTAATCAGGGACATGACGATGGTGGGCTTTGATGAAACCACGGCTGGCAGCAAAAACATCAGTGTCTTACCCCCCCCCCCCCCCCCCCCCCCCCCCCCCCCCCCACCGTTCCAACTATTGTTAGAATTTCGTTTCCAGATAACGTGGCAGCAATTACGAAACAAATTAAATCCAATGTACTACCAAAGTACTGCCAGCAAATCATCGATGAAGTCGCTGTTTGCAAGAGCGTTGGTCGAGTTGAAGTTGAACTGTCGTATCCGAATTTGTTTCAACAGTCGTCCCCTCGCCTCAGTCTCTCCCTCTTCTTCTCACTCGCCACAGGAATCTCAATTCTGGTTCACTGGTTCCGAAAAGGGAGGCCTGCGGAGGAGGCTAATTAAAGGGGCAGTATCACAGTTGTGCACATGCGTCACTTTATAACGTTTGTCCGGGCCAATACGAAATTGTTTTCAAGACAAGAGACCCGAGGAAAAAGTATATCAAATGATATCATTGTAATCCTTGCACTCTAGAAGATTATACTTGTTCAGTTATTTAGACTGATATGATTGTTATTTCGTCTTTTCAAGTAGTTATTTTTGATTTGAAGTCGAAGTTTATATATTTAATCGGCGTGAACGATGACTAATCCTCGGCCGCCTGGAAGGTAGTGGTTGATGACAAAATTCTAAATTTTACAGATTGCTGAGTTCGCTAGACATCTCCTAGCTCTGGAGTACCAAAGGAGGGTTCAAAGGAGGTAGGAAAGTAAGCCGAACGTATGACACCAAACTGACTACGTACTTCACTGGCGAATTTATGTTCTCAAGTCTATACTGTATTATTCATTCGAGTTTATGTATACGATGAACAACTATTGCAAACAACTGTCACATTGTCACATGGTATGAGCTTTCATTTATTTCTGCAAGGTTTAGAAGTCAGTTTATCACACAACGGCAAGGAGAACTGACAAGACCTATAGACAAGACCTTGACAACATTTCCGATTTTGACCTTCATACTTTTACATATATAAAACAATGTCCGTAACACAGAAAAGTACGCAGAAAAGTAGACATCGCAACATTAACAGGTTTGGTTGGTTGCCATTAACGTCCAATTGCCTCCATGAACGTCGTGTTTTCAATTTTTACCGATTGAATTATTACCTTGGTTTTTCTCTAATTCAGCCTGTTCTGGTGCATCTCCGTTGGGGTGAGGTGGGTATCTTGGCCACCATTCACCGCTGGCATCAGCAGCTGAAATCAGTAAAACATTGGAAATTGGAACATTACGATAAACAGGTTTGTTATTTATGAAGTAATTTGTCGCTTTGTAATAGTTAGTATTGTATAGTTCGTAAGGTATCGTCAAGAGTATCAGACAGTTTGTTATTTTCAGTATAGAAACAATGTCCGCAAACGCAGAAAAATACGTAGTCATCGCAACATTAACAGGTTTGGTTGGTTCCATTAACTTTCAATTGCCTTCATGAACGTCGTGTTTTTAATTTTTACCGATTGAATTATTACCTTGGTTTTTCTCTAATTCAGCCTGTTCTGGTGCATCTCCGTTGGGGTGAGGTGGGTATCTTGGCCACCATTCACCGCTGGCATCAGCAGCTGAAACTCAGTAAAACATTGGAAATTGTAACATTACGTACGATAAACAGGTTTGTTATTTATAAAGTAATTTGTCGCTTTGTAATAGGTAGTAATGTAGTTCGTAAGGTATCGTCAAGCGTATCAGCCAGTTTGCTATTTTCAGTATAAAACAATATGTCCGTAACGCAGAAAAGTACGCAGAAACGTAGTCATCGCAACATTAACAGGTTTGGTTGGTTGCCATTAACGTCCAATTGCCTCCATGAACGTCGTGTTTTCAATTTTTACCGATTGAATTATTACCTTGTTTTTCCTCTAATTTAGCCTGTTCTGGTGCATCTCCGTTGGGGTGAGGTGGGTATCTTGGCCACCATTCACCGCCGGCATCAGCAGCTTGTTCGCCATTCATTACATGAACATTGTTCATCACCACAAGGAGGAGAAAGCTGGCTAGTACAACTTGTATCATGTTTGTCTTTCAGCCTGAATTACAGATCTAAACAAATAGAACATATATATATTGGTACATCATCACTGGATTAGCACTGAACTGCCTTCTCATGCGGGACACGCCTTTAATTTCTTCGATATCTGTAACGCGTTCTCTCAGCATACAGGTGTGGATTATTGTGGTTCTTATTTATGTCCTCATTCGCACCTCCCTGTCACTTTATATACAGAGTACCCCCCCCCCCCCCCCCCTGGGCCTCTTACTCCTCCTTCTCCCATTCACATTTGTACAGGGGCCATGCAGTTATGCAAGCAATGTACTGTACTGCAATACAAGGTCTTAATTAAGTGGCCTCGTGTTACTGATATGCTAGACCAGGTTAAAAGTTCACACATTAAAGTAGGTCATACAGCTACAGTTAAAAACCTGTACTTGTCTTGGGGATCCATCATCATTCAATATAATTATGTGCGTTGGCAATGTTCAAACAAAATACTAATAAAAAATAGATAATAGACAGTATTTTAGTAATCTGGACAAATAAATAATGAGCTAAATCCCCAAAATGGTTTGTTCAAATCCAGCTTTTCTTTCTCATCTTGATCTAGTGTCTTTGACTTGGAACTGTTTCTTTCCAATGTGTTATCTTTTGTATGACTTTCTTGACTTCATCAATGGCAGCTTTGCTGTTTATTTGCTTTGACGAAGATGCTTTCTGCGAAGCTTCATTGAAAGGAAATACCAAGATGTAGTCTCCTATTTGCTTAGAAGGATTCATTTGATGGGTCCACCAGCCTGGTGAAGCTTGCCGGCATGAACAATTCAGTAGAGTAAACTTATTTGTTTTCGTGGGTACATCAAGTTGCTTGACTGGTAAATATGGAGTTATCTTGAGTGACCTTTTGATAAATGGGTAACCAACTTTCATAAAGGTTTTTTTCAGTGGAGGGAGAGTTGGGCATTGAGATTTTTTCTTGGATGCATAAGCTGTCAACCTTGGGCATTTCACGTTGGTGTTTTCATCTTCTTCACTGATGCTGCTTTCAGGTGTTGCATCACTACTAGCACTGTAGTGAACTGCTTTAGATATGGCTGGACTGCTTTCTTGGCTTATGGATGATGCTCTTGTTGGTGTTCCAGTGTAAGAAAAGGCCTTACGGAATTCAACAGATGCATTGCTGCCTGATAATTTACTTCCTGAACTGAATGGAATTTCAATGATTTTCTCTGAGCTGTAATATACTGCTTGTGACTCCTTGACCTTATTCCCATCAGACGAAGAACTGAACTCGGCAGAATTGTCATGATTTGTAGAGAAACTGTCTACCTGGTCTGTATATACACTATTGTTGTTTATATCTGCACTACTGAACTCATCACTAGACAGTAAAGTATCCGTAGTTTCACTCTCGGAACTCTCCTTTGACATCCTGCTATTTACTACCGAGGATATCTGTGATAGTCTTGACTGTGTGTAAAATCTAGAACTGGTGCTTACTTTGGACCTGGTGGAACAAGAGGCCAGCTTCGACTTTGTTCTTGATGGAGATCTCTCCTTTTGAGAGCCAATTCTCGTTATGCAGTTTTTCAGTGTACATGTAGAGATGTCAGATTCTTTCAGATTGATGGCATCAAGTGTGTCTTGAAGTAATGCCTTTTTAATGATGATGTCTACTGAACAATCAATCCCCAGCGAAGGTGAAAAATTCACTTCCAAAAGCCAGGGTTTCAAGTTGGCATCAATAAGTACATCAAAACCAAACAGTTCAAAGCAGTTTGTCGTACTCTGCTGCACCTCGGGGGCCTGCATTAACAATGTTAAGATCACAATTGCAGTAATCTTGTGCCACAGTATAAACAAGTCATCAATATCATGCTGATGAAAATAGGTCCGCAGTTGACCAAGGCTCCATTTGCAACCACTTCAATCCTTTCTTTATCAGTGGCATAGGATGGACTTTGCTTGTTGATACTCGTATTGGTCAAATGACTGTAGACATTGTCCAAACAATTCAGATCAAATTTTTCGGTTCCAAATCTTGCAAGTCCTTCATGGTAAAGATAAATGTGCAGAGGATGAAAGGATGTGACCAGGGACATACAATCTTAAATCGAATTTATATCCAGCAATTAAGAAAGGGTTTTGAATGTACTCTTGTACAACGGTTGCACAATCGTACGTCAAGTCTGTCAAGTTGCGGAAGAGAAAAATGCCTTTCCCTCTTGACAGATATGCAGGTTTGCAAATCCAAAATGACCTCCTGTTTTCGTGCTTGGAATATTCTGTCACGAATTTTCGATAATCATTCGGTAGATTAAAAGAAAGAGGAGCAAAGTTGTACAAAATATTTCCATAAACGCCCTTCATTCGCCGCAAATTTCTCGCCAAACAGTCCTTTCGTGTTATGGAGTTAGATTTGGGGAAATGATTTAGCCGTTGCCATGGACGACACGATTCAAAATCACTTGTTCGGAATCCAGAACTTTTCCACCATAGATTCCAGTCGTCTTCTCCATCGTCGTCTTCGTATTCTTTCCAACCTCGCTCAAGACAGACCTCCCTTAGTATCTCAGGAGAGTTTTCACAACTTCGGAAAACCAAAGACGCCATAATTGGAGAGACACAGTTGCATGAACTTCATCAGTTCATGGAAACTGGAATTTAACGTTGAGAAACTTTGACAAAGTTTGCCTCGTGTCTCCAGATTTTCTCGACAAAAAGTTGTTAAGTTGAACGGAAATGATGTTGTAATGGTAATAGACTATCATGCCGATCAGTTCAAACAATGGCCGTGATAATTTGAGCAATTAAAGTATCACAGATCTTTCATCTTTCACCGAAGCAATCGAAGACAACAAAGGTGAAATGTATTCGATCATTTAGAGCCTATGACGTTGAAATAAATTAGCATAACTTATACCGCGAGCCGCGGTTTTAGGTGGTCAGCGATCTGTTGTAATACGGTATTTTAATATTAGGATAATATAATTAATAGTGATTGTCATGATTATAATCATGATAAAATTGATAGTTACTAAAAATGAAATTTTAATTTCAATATTTAAAAATTTTTTTTTTTTAATATTTATATGCATTCATTAGACACAAGACAATCATATAATGGTCTCTTGTTATAAACTAAGCAACGAAACTAAAGAAAAAAATTAAATGTGAGTTGTAATCTGAAAAGAATCCACTTTAAGTAAGTTATTGTAAAAACTCTTATTGTTAACGGTAAACCTGCCAATCAGATTGCGAGATTGCACTCAACTGTTGTAAAAAAGCATTTTACAATAACAGAGCGAAATCTCGCAATCTGATTGGCTCTCAGCCGTTGTCTATAAGAGTACATACACACTGTATGACGAATCGCTCGCGCACGGAGCCAACGCGCGCTTGAAACAGTTTGTTTTTTTTTTTTTTTTTCTTTCAAACTTTTTCCTTGTTTTTGGATGCTTTTTGACTTTGTTATTGTAAAAAACAGATTGAAGATGGTTTTATCGTTGTCTGTACTCTTATTGACACACACTTGACGTCATAAAATGTCCAAAACGTACGCTCGTGATTCCACTTGAGTTTTGAACATTTTATGACGTCAAGTGTGTGTCAATAAGAGTACAGACAACGATAAAACCATCTTCAATTTGTTATTTGATAACGTCTACTAAGGAATTTGCCATTATTAGACTTTTTCAATAAGAACGTATTTTTTGAAATGGGCAAAAAAGTTATAAAATCATTTATAAAGACTGTGAAAATGTTCTGTAAGTTTTCAAATGTCAATAATCAGCACAAGGGCGTTTTTGTATAATAAATGATTCATAGTATTCGCCTTTTCCAAATAGAGCGGGAAACTGGGTTCGAGTTGAGACCGCAAAGCATGTATGGATTGTTTGGAAGGACAGAATCACATTCGACTATTCATTCCCGTGGAAGTTTAGCTCCTGGGATGTCTTCTTCGGTGAGTAAAATATGTTCTTTAGATGGGACTGTCGAGTTATCTTTTACGAAGGACGCCATTACTATTTATTCCTTCCAAACAATCCATACATGCTTTGCGGTCCCAACTCAAACCCAGTTTCCCGCTGTATATGGAAAAGGCGAATTGGCGATACATTTCGTCATAACATTGTCAAAGTAGTGTGGATCCACGAGGAGATAGCCGAATGGATCCGCATACTACTTTGACAATGTTATTATTATTATTATGACGAAATGTATCGTCAATAAGAGGACAGAAGCATAAAAAAGTGTTGACAATTTTTTTTTACAATAACAAAAATTATTCATGTTTACACACCATCTTGTACTTCTCGATCTTACGAATTTCTTGACTATTTCGTGCAGTTCGTAGTCATTCAGTGTCGCAAAGCGAACGCTATCATTTACTTTCTGTTCGGACTCAACTTCCTCCAGAGACAAGCATAGTTTTTCAACTGAAATTTCTTCAAGAAAGTCAACTTGGAACGAAGGACAATCGTCCATTGATGGAATATTTCTCCATCGATCTTCAGCTTTGTACGCGCCATTTTGTTTTTATCTGTCTGTCCTTTTATTGATGATGAAAATTAACCAATCAGCGCGCGAGAAATTTGTAAGTTATTGTAAAATTAACAAATTGAGATCACTTTTTTATGCGTCTGTCCTCTTATTGACGATAAATTTCGTCATAACATTGTCAAATTAAGTAGATCCGCACTACTTTGACAATGTTATGACGAAATTTATCGTCAATAAGAGGACAGACGCATAAAAAAGTGATCTCATTTTGTTCAACACGAAGACGCACTATAAAAGGAGAGGTACCTAAGGTAAGTTCGTTGGATCTGTCAATCAAATCTACCGAGACGTCACAGAGAGAGGATCTCAAGACTGCAAGCTCTATAAATCAATCAAATGAACAAGAAACTGGAAATAAGTACTAAAACGCACATGGATAATTTTTGTTGTACAATTCACTATCACTTTAAACTTTGGTAAAATAAAATTATTATGGTAATTTGAACTGGAACCGTTATAGCCGTTTCGAAGTCGCACGGCTCTAGTATTCTGCTTATATCGTACGTTTCTTTCGTAGGTTATCCTAAAATTTATCCGCCAAGACATGGAAATGCCACTTGCGAATTAAATATACTCACAGCATAGATTTCGAAACCTTACCGGCCTTTACCATAAAAGTACAGAGATGTACAAATGCTCGACACTTTTACCTCGTACTGAACAAGACGCCTTCGCGGCGAACGACGTCGTTCGTCTTGTTATGGTGACGACGAAGACTTGTGTAATGAAAACATGCAATACTCTTGTCGCTTTATGTAGAAAGTGACCGAACATAGTTTTATGCTTGGAAATGCTTATTACAGGCAAAGAGGATTTCGCTTCATGAATTTGTAGGCCTGGATAAGAAGTACGGATGTTGATTGTTGTGATACATGGCGCGCGAAATTCAAAACATTCTTCGGTACGCGTGGTGCGACTGAAAATCGTATAGATAACTACCGAATACGAAAAATATTGACACGTCCGTCTATTATAACTGTTTTAGACCTAAATTTACAATTTCTTCATCGACTTTGCTGTTGAAATGTGACTTTATTAAGAAAATTATTTTACCCCGTTGTTCAGCCATGTTCAACCATTGTCCGCCATATTCAAACTCATTATTATTCAAAAAATTGTGGGCGGAGCGATGCCCTTTTATAGTGCGTCTTCGTGTTTAAGAGGAGATTTTTTACGAACGCGCGTATTGAGCGCCCAAAAAACAATAGCATTGAGAATACGTTTTGTACAAGGCTAAAACTGCTTTAGCAAAGAGTTCAAGTTATTTGGGATGGTTTTTGACCGGTAAAAGTGAAATTAGAGTGTTAATCCAAAGTGAAAATTTGATTTGAAAACTGTCCACATAGATCTGGCTAGATCTGTATATTTGCTAGTATTGCTGATGTTTTCCCCTGAATTAGCTCAAATTTGAAACAAAAAGCAGGAAAATGGCTTTGCACAACGCTAAAACAGCTTTAAACAGCCAATTTACTTTGTTTTTAATAGTTTTGTGCTTAGTTAAAATAAAATTAGAGTGTTAATCCAAAGCGAAAATCGAAAGTCAAACTGTTCAAAAGCGCTCGTTTTTGGCGCTTTTCGCGGATATTACGCGATGTTCAAATACATTGAATGACGAATCGCTCGCGCACGGAGCCAGCGCGCGCTTGAAACGGTTTTTTCTTTCAAACTTTTTCCTAGTATTCGGTAAAACTCGAAGCCTTTCCCGTTTTGAAAGGTTAAATCGTTGTAATAAAAAACAAATTGCAGATGGTTTCTCCATTGTCTGTACTCTTATTGACACACACTTGACGCCATATAATGTCCAAAACTTTGCAGTCAAATCACTCGCTGAGCTCGTGGCCACTTGAGTTTTGAACATTTTATGACGTCAAGTGTGTGTCACGTACTGAAGATCGGTCGATTTTTGCAATAAAGAACACGCATATACTAAATATAATTGGTTCCACACACGTATCTGGTGTTATTGAAAAAACGAATAAAGTACTGACTTGCTTGTTGTAGCCTTTCAAGGTTATATAATGCTGATCTGCATCACAAACATACATAATTCCCTATGAAGTGCTTGTCATGTTGTGTTTTTAAAATACTAGATCTTTTACAGCTGAATAGAAATCACAAAAAGATAAAAAGTTAACATTTATTGCAGCAAATAAAAAACGAGTACGTTTATGCAAATAAAACGAGTTTCAGCAAATAAAACGAGTTGTAGCAAATAAAACTTTTTCTGGATGTTTCTCTTGTTGAGACCGCGAAAGACTTGCTTAGCTTCATATTCTTTGTAGCATTTATTTAACTTGATATCTTTAACGCACAACAAAGATCAAATAGCGATAACTAGCTTCGTTCCTGTATGAACCTCTTCAAGAAAGAACTGGAGCGAGACATCAAAGTACATTTTTGTACCAGCGACACCTGATTCACAGCTCAAGAAAGAACTGGAGCGAGACATCAAAGCATTTTTGTACCAGCGACACCTGACTCACAGCTCAAGAAAGAACTGGAGCGAGACATCAAATAATCGGGCGTAAAGATCAAGGTGGCAGAGAGAACTGGGACAAGTATGAAGAGAATACTCCAAAGATCAAACCCGTTTAAAAGGAAAACGTGCGGCAGAGAGGTCTGTTTAGTATGTATAACAGGAGGGAAGGGACCATGTGATGCACAAGGGGTAACCTATGAAGTCAAGTGTGTAGATTGTGGACAGAAATACATTGGTGAGACAGCAAGGAGTGTGTAATTATCCGAGGTAAAGAACACCTAAAAGCAATGGACCAAGGAGACCAACAAGCAGCTCTGGTAAGGCATTCCCGAGAGAGATACCAGGACGTTATACCTGACTTTATTGTAAATGTAACCGGTGTCTTTCAAGGGGATGCCATGCTTAGACAAATCAGTGAATCCGTCAGGATAAGTAGAGAAAAAACAGAATAACTTATCAACAACAAAACGAAATGGAACTATGTCCATATACCTCGTGCGACCATATGGGCATTTTGTCTGCGCATGCGTCAACAAAGTAAAATAACATTGAAGTCTGATGCATTTGTCAGGTGGTAGCTCATTTTAGGGATTTTATGTCGAATATCTACTTGTTTCTAAAGTTTAAACGAAATGGAAGTTTACACATTTTCAAAGACAATAAACACTTCTTCCCCTGGGTATATGTTTGGCCGCTGTTATTTCTTTTGATGTCGAGATATTTTGCTTTGAAATGCGACTATGGTGTTTAGAGTTGGATGTTCAGCGTTGATTATTTCCACAATTAAGTATTCTACAGCAGTGGATGAACGTCAGGTACGTGTGATGAAAGTAAACTTTTATAATTTTAATGAAATGGTCTTTCAGGTGGACGCGATTTCGAGCTATGGCCCGGTGAATCTTTAGAAGTGTTCAATTTAGATCGAACTTGAGTCAGGCGTCTATCAGCTTTTGCCACTGCACGAATCAGTCGTGTCGAAATGAGCATTAAAGGTTGAGTCAGGCGTCTATCAACTTTTGAAAACGGCGTATACTACAAGATAGTTTAACTCGAACATTGTATTAACCACTGCACGAATCAGTCGTGTCGAAATGAGCATTAAAGGTCGAGTCAGGCGTCTATCAGCTTTTGAAAACGGCGTATACTACAAGATAGCTTAATCGAACATTGAATTCACCACTGGACGGATCGATAATGATATGTACGATCGGACTCAGAGGAGGTCTGAATAGTATCCCAGAATGCATTGCGTTTCATATTATATTATCGTTTTTTCGTGATGTCATTACTTTCTCACAACCGGCAAGACGACAAGAAGTAATGGCGGCGTTTAGGCCTATTGCTGGTTACTCGGCGCCTGTCTTCGATGATATTCGGTTATTATACGTTCACTGCGTATCAAAAGAAGAGTTCTCGGTTTCCGTAACCGGCCTGGAAGGGCTTGAAGCTGTTTTTAGGATGGTTCACATCAGTTTTATCGACACATTGAGCGAGAAACGTGTTGCGTTGGTCCCTTGCTCGACAACAGACCACAACTATTCGATGGACTCTCTCTTAATAATAAGTTTTTATTTAAGCAGGGAACACCTTCAGCAAGCTGTTCTCCCAGGTGTCCCTGACATCAATAAATATACAATATACATCAATATAATAATTCAAAGGTGTTCGCAGCCCAGCGCTTGTTCGCCTAACACATCGTAACAGTTTACGTCGAGATGCACCAGTGCTTGTCCTCTTCGCGCGTTTCTCTTTGGGTTTATGTGGCGTATTGCCCGTGCTAACATACGTTCGCTTTGAGCTTTCATCCATAATTCTGAAAAAGTAAAAGTTTATATTAGTTACTGCCTTTTAGCGTATCTATTAGAACACAAGTTATTGATTTCAGCAACGAAAGAGTTGTTTTGTCACATGCCGTGACGCGTTGTCACGAATGCTTCAGAGCAATGAAATACGACCACAAGTGTCAAAAAATGTCTAACTTCGGAGCCAGTAAAACTATCTAAAACGTGGAGTAACTTTGAGTAATTTTATATACAAACGTTCTCCAAGCCTTACAGTACGATAACGTGTTATTAAAATATAAAATACTCAAGTCAGTAATAAGAATAAAGCGGTTTTTGGTGAGCGCCTATCACTCAAATTTTCAAAGCGTAGTGAATACCCTTCGTAAGCTACTGATTTTTTCAAAAGACAGCGAGAAAATCATGAAATAAAGTCTTCAGGGAAGTAGTATTAATGCACTGGAAACATGTAATACAAATCTTACCTTCAATGCTGGCGATATTGCTAAACAAATCTTGCTTGTAAAACACTAACAAATCACATTCTTGAAGACTGGAAGCGTGAACTTCACAACATTTCTCCCGCAATGCATTCTGGGATACTATTCAGACCTCCTCTGGATCGGACTTTCTGTTATTCCGATGGAACCGATGGAACCATTCGACTGGATCCACGGGCCTGTTGAGATCAGTGAGTTTACACAGGAAACCCAAACAGTACGATTCACCATTGGACGGATCGATAATGATATGTACGATCGGACTTTCTGTTATTCCGATGGAACCAATGGAACCATTCGACTGGATCCACGGGCCTGTTGAGATCAGTGAGTTTACACAGGAAACCCAAACAGTACGATTCACCACTGGACGGATCGATAATGATATGTACGATTGGACTTTCTGTTATTCCGATGGAACCGATGGAACCATTCGAATGGATCCACGGGCCTGTTGAGATCAGTGAGTTTACACAGGAAACCCAAACTACGATCGGAAAATATAAATTATTCATTACGACTATATACTTGTTCCAATGGAATAATACTATTCTCCATTGGACTCTACTTGTTCCAATGGAATACTACTATTCTCCATTGGACTCTACTTGTTCCAATGGAATACTACTATTCTTCATTGGACTCTACTTGTTCCAATGGAATACTACTATTCTCCATTGGACTCTACTTGTTCCAATGGAATACTACTATTCTCCATTGGACTCTACTTGTTCCAATGGAATACTGCTATTCTCCATTGGACTCTACTTGTTCCAATGGAATACTACTATTCTCCATTGGACTCTACTTGTTCCAATGGAATACTACTATTCTCCATTGGACTCTACTTGTTCCAATGGAATACTACTATTCTCCATTGGACTCTACTTGTTCCAATGGAATACTACTATTTCTCCATTGGACTCTACTTGTTCCAATGGAATACTACTATTCTCCATTGGACTCTACTTGTTCCAATGGAATACTGCTATTCTCCATTGGACTCTAGTCGTGTGTATTGGACATACATGGAAAGGGGCTTATTGGACAAAAATGCCTTGCTGTCAGATTAAATAGATTCTTCTCACCCTATACTCGGTGTAATGGCGGAATTGTTGTTTTGTGTTGCTTCTCGAAGCCATGGTTCTCTTATATCTTCGTCTATTTCCTTATTCTAAGGGGCCGTTCACACTTGGACCATTTTGGATCGATCTAGTTTGGATCGATCCGAGATCGATACGAGCTCAGTTTTCGAGAGCGTTCACACTATAAACATGTATAAACGTATCACCAAAAAAAAAGAAATTTTAATAGATAGGCACTCATCAATCACATGGGGATACTGGTAGACTGACGGTTTGTTTTTCTTGGCTGACTGAAGTTGGCGAGAGAAAGTTGCGCATGAAGAATATGTTTGCCAGTGTCTTCCTGGATTCAGAGGTGAACTTATTCGGTCAGCTTCTCTCGCTGCCCGGTTACGACGCATGCAGTTTCGCGAAAAAGTAGGGGCTATTTTGCAGTCTACGAATTTTCAGTTTCGTATTAATTTTGCTACATTTATGAACACCTATAAGCTTATATTGATTGTAGAATAAAAGAAGTTGCAGTTGCCAATATTAGTACAGTTTGGTGTATGCGTCTGTAATAAATAGCATTGTTATATACCAACTGTCAAAGTTCATTTTTCTCGTGCTCTGATTGGGCGAGCGGGTATCACGTGAACGTGAACAAGTTTTCATGTTTCAGCGGGCAACAATATGTTGTGGACCGGCAATAACAAAACCGGAAGTTGATTGAGCTTTGTAACCTTGATTGGCGTTGGTAATCGCGCTTGAAAATCGGGAAAACCCATCTTTTTGTTGTTCTTTGACAGTTGGTATATAGCTAATTGCATAATCGTTGTCGGGTTGAAAATCATGAAAGCTATGACCAAAAGGAATTCTGGGTAATTAAAACTCTCAAATAACACCGTCAAATGATCGACTTATTATCCAGACTTGTAGGATCTTAGTTAAATAGCTCATATACCTTCAAAACTACGAGAACATTGAATATATCTGTATGTAATGTGGGTCATGAACTGATTTCCCATCCATCCTTGCGGTCTCAGCTACTATCATTTATGATTTTCGACCCGACAACGATTATGCAATTAGCTATATAACAAAACACTTATTGACTGGGACCTCGGGAAAGCAGTATGTTTTGCCGTCCCTCGACCGCGAATGTTTCCCGAGGCGGACCACAAAACATACTGTTTCCCTCGGTCCCAGTCAATAAGTCTTAATTGTACTATCTTGTAATCATTCAGATTATATTTACAAGTTTTAACGCGAAAACAAACCGTTAAAAATCGATAAAATCGGTATCACCTTTTTTCCTTATTTCCTTTTTCGATTTTTACCGATTTCCGTTTAAAAAAAATCACTTGATTTTTATCGATATCGATTGACTACTATAGAAAATGAACTAGAAGTTCTTGATTGAGATGCGTGACACAACGGTTTATCACACTGATGAAGGGCTATGCCCGAAACGTCTGTAAAATACAATTGACACATAAAATAATTTTGTTTACCATTGTTTTATCGATTGACTACGTCGGGAATAAAGTAAATAACAGAAAAACGGTTTTGGCGAGAACCAACCAGAGTGGGTAGTTTTGTTCTGGGAGCAGACTGTAACCAAATGGACAGATGATAAACTTTGGATCGACGACTTCAGAATGTCAAGAGAGTCGTTTCACTTCCTCTGCGAATCGTTAGATGAAGTTCTGAAAAGGGAGGATACCATCTGATGCAGGTTTCGCAAGGCTATTACAGTCGAGAAACGAATGGCAATTTGTGTATGGCACCTGGCTACCGGCGAAGACCTAAGATCACTTGGCTGGCGATTTGATGTTGCGAAAAGTGCCAGGTCGTCAATGGATTTTTTATAAGCAGTTTTCAGATGCTTTACTTTTGTCCTGCACTGATTCGCATCTCGTTTGAATACCAAAGCCTCCATCTCCTTCCTTATCTGTCCGCATACTACTGTATTCGGTATTCGATACTACAGTTTCTAGCTACGACACAAGTTCTAAATTGTTACTTGAAATGCTTGGTTGGAATAAATTATCTATAGATCAGAAGAAACAAAAAGTTATTACGGTGTACAGAGCCATTAATAATTATGCACCACCATACTTAAAAGATATGTTCATTCCCAGAAAGAGTACATACAACCTAAGAGACTTTGAAAATAAACTCGAAATTCCCAAACCTATAGAACTGATTACCTTAAGCGGAGCTTTAGCTACAATGGTGCAGTTCTGTGGAATGACCTACCCAAAGAATTGAGACTCTCAAAATCCCTTTCTCATTTTAAAAAGGAAACTGAGAATTTCTTTTCTAAATCAGACTCCCACACGGCAAACATGTAAAACAGTTTTATTTTTAGATAATTATATATTAACTAGATTTTAAATTATTGTATATTATTCTAAACTGATGTTTCTTACCGTGATTAAATAAAATTTTGTCTGTCTGTGTCTGTCTTCTTCTGTGAATTGTTCAGTATATTCATAATTGCCTCTGTTTCCCAATTCGATATTAGAGCCAAAACTCGCTTGTCGCTCCACGTTTCACCACGTTTCGACATCATTCAGTGGAGTATATATATGCTACTTTTACTAGTTACGCGCGTTCCAAAGAAAACAATTTAAAAGTCGCGCTCTCAAGAACTGCACATGCGTAATTAGCATCCATGTGCGTAATTAGCATACAACAACAGCCAGTTAGTACGTATAGCGTTCACACTTACATGCGAGCTACTTTAGATCGATCCGAGACCACCTCTCGAGGTGGTCTAGTTTAGATCGGTCTCGGACCGATCTCAGCTCGCTTTGGACCGTTCACACTTGGCCCGTTTGTCTTTAGATCGATCTCGGATCGATCTAAATGGCTAGTGTGAACGGCCCTAAGTCTCTGAAAGTATAAATGAGAGGACAAACTTTACAGAAAAATTAGTTGTTAAGAAAATTAAAACTTGTTTCTACTGTTATGCATTGCAGCATTTTTGCTTAAAGTTACTGGATTCGCGACGAGCAGAAATATGAACTTCAAGTGTTCAAGTCAAATTATTTTTCGATTTCTACCGTCCCCCAAGCTGCTTACTGTTACGGAGGCGAAGATTATTCAATAGTCATTCCATTCATCACAATAAATGACTTTTTAAAAATGTCTAGCTCCTGCTCTGAATGTTCAAAGTGCATGTATACTTCGAAGACAGCAGCCATTGTCAGTTTAGCTTGTTATGTCTGGACCTCCGTCACCTTACATTATACACTCTATATACACTCATATTGCATCATAAATACTTGTTATGACAACTGTAGCATGCCTTCAACATTGATAAAATAGAATCCATCATTTTGAGTTGCATATATTCATATAGGCAAGTTAATAAATAAATATATGAGATATAGAACTTCGCCATCTTGTTTGTTATTCCTGGTATTTAAATTAGCGCGGAATGGCGCGGGATCTATGCGCGTGTCAGAGGGTCTTTGTAATACTGTTGGTATTTCACGCATGCGCAGACAAAATGCCCATATGCTCCTCGTGCGAGTTTCTCCAGATAGTATAGTTTTTAGGACTGATCATCTTTTTCTTGCTGCGCGAGCAGCGTACCGTTATTTCCAGTTAGTGCACGTGCAGTTGTTTATATAGTCACGCGCATAATAAAACGAGTTCTTGCAAATAAAACGAGATATCAGATAAATTGGTGAATCTACGAAGTGCCGTGGGCCTTTCAAAAGAGACAAATAATAATGGCGTTCTATATAGCAGTTCGAGCCGTGCCTGGTATGCTCATTTCATTATAATATTGAGCATTTATTACAAACGGCCATTTCGAATAGAATATATTTTGTATTTTGCGACAGTGAAGGGTGGACTACTCAACTACGGCTAAGCGGCAGGTGGCAATGACTTCGGATATAAATTTCTCCATCGAGGGAGTGATGAGATGTAGAGTTCGGGATGTGGAGTAGAAGTCGTTTCCACGGTAGTGCATCTATAGGATTTGCATGATCTATTTAGTATATAATTACATTATTTATGAATTTAGTTCAACGTTTGCCACCAACTCGTACCAGAGTCGTAATTTCCAACTTGGTTGAAGCCAGACTCTCGCCAATTTAATATGGCTTTTGTTAATATC
>JAUJYZ010000637.1:0-150000 GCA_033675265.1 Actinostola sp. cb2023
CGTAAGCGACCAGCTCTAGTTACGACCACCTTTACGAAACCCCGTTTGTATTGTCACTCAAAGTCTGTACTTAAAAGCTCTCGTAAGCGACCGCTCCCGTAAGCGACCGCGACCACTTTTGGTAATTACCAACTACGTGGTTCCTTTGATTTTAAGCTCTCGCAAGCGACAACTCCGAGTCTGATTCGTATTAGTCTACACTCAATAACTTCTTCAAAAAGTCTTAGACTCAAGATACTATTGTGTGAAACGTTGTTTGTAAGATCGCATTATAATACAATACTGTAGTAATGGCCAGGTATCGTATTTACGTATTCACAAAATATCACAAGAGCTAAAAGCTCTCGTAAGCGACCAGCCTCTATTGTTTCAGCGCGTGGTCGCCTATGGAGCCCATTCTCGTAGTTACGACCACTTTTTCGAATTCCCGAGGTGGTCGCTTACGAGAACTTTGACTGTAGTGTGGTTATCCATTAGTACGTAATACATACTTGAATGTGAAATTGCCGGTTGCGCATTCGCTACTACAGGACCAACACCTTCTCGATGTACTTGAGTTGGGGAACCAGACTCGACTAATCCTGTATGTGAAATTGCTGGTTGCGCATGCGCTACTACAGGACCAACACCTTCTCGATGTACTTGAGTTGGGGAACCAGACTCGACTAATCCTGTATGTGAAATTGCTGGTTGCGCATGCGCTACTACAGGACCAACACCTTCTCGATGTACTTGAGTTGGGGAACCAGACTCGACTAATCCTGAATGTGAAAGTTGCGTTGTTTTCTCGGGTCGGGTATCGTTGACTATGTGTTGTTGAGGATTGGTGTGTGTTTCATTATTTCCTGGTGACTTGAATCCACTTTGATCCTGCAATTGTTTGCCCTGTGATAAGCCACTGTTAGCCAATGGTCTTCCATTTAAAGCTGGATGATTTAACCAAAACTGCCCTATTTTGAACATGTTTTCGTGTGATACGTTGCGGTTATTACTTATGGATTCAGGAACGTCTACTGCGAAACTAGGCGTGTTGCCTCCTTTGGCGCCATTTCCAAAAGGTTGTGTTGTTGGAGAAGTTGAATTCTGTTTGTTTGAAAGAGCTATACTTGCAATTTTCAGCTTTGATCCAGGAGAGTCTAGTCCTAATGCATGGTTGATTCTTGACAGTAAGTTTTGAAAGGGTACCAGAGGCTTTGATTGCATCCCCTTTACTTGGTCAGCCTGTCCAACAGTAGATGGTTCATGCACATTGTTCATGGATTCTGCCTTGGCAGTTGTGTTGGTATTTGAAGGGAGATTTTGTGGCGATATCATATCGTTTTGAGATGACATCGCCAAGGATGTCGACGTTTGTACTTTATTTTCTATTCTTTTAGGGTTTGCGACAGGAGAAGCTGAGCTAAGTATCTGCACAGGTTCTATTCCTTGTTGCAAATGCATGGAGGTCGCTTCATCGTTTTGTGGAGGTGGTTGCAGATGTTCGTTGTTGTCTTGCTTCTCCTTTTCAGACGAACTTTTCTCTTTTTCTGTCTCAACAGAGCTGCTTGAAGGTTTTTCCTTTTCTGACGAACCACCTTTTTCTTTCTCTTTTTCTGACAAGCTACCGTCTTCTTTCTCTTTTTCATCAGAGCCACTTGATGGTCTCTCAGACTGATTACTTTCTTTGTTTTCGTATTCCAGCGAGCCCTTTGATTCCTTCATGCTCTCTGAAGCTTCGCCCTTCGGCTTTTCGTTCCCAGGATGGTTTCCTTTACTAGATGGGCCACCCTCGTCTGTTTTGCTTCCGACCGAACTTTCAGATGCCTTCTGTTTTCCAGAGGAAGCGTTCTCTTCCTTTACTTTTCCTGAAGTCTTCTCATTGCTTGACGATCCACTTTGGTTTTCTTCACCTTGAGAAACTCCATTTTCTTCCTTTGGACGCTCTGCAGACTCTTCTGGACGTTTATCACTTGAAGAAGATGTCGGCTGATTTTGCTCTTTTGATAATTCATTTTCCTTCGAAGATGAGCTTTCTGGTTGTTTATCAGCAGGATTAGACTCGCTCTGTATTTGACCTTTCTCATGTTCTTCTGGGTTCTTTTTCATTTTTCGATCCTTCAGTTTTATTTGTGTCCTCTTCGGAACCTTTTGGTTTTTCGTTGTTTTCAGAACCTGCAGATGAACTTTTTTCTTCCGTTTCTGATTTAGAATCTGAGGTTTTATTTGCCCCTTCCGCTTCCTTTAGCAAGGTTATTAACGAAGGCCTCATTAAAAGATTTGGATCAAAACCGTTTCCAGGCGCCTTCGATGGGTTCTTGTTACTCTCTTTAGGGCTTTCTTTATCTTGTTTGTTGTCCTCTCGTATGTTGTTGTTGGGCTTTGGAGGTTTTTGCTTTGATACATTTTGAGGCATGGAATAAGGGTCAGTCATAGAACCTTGTTTGTTGTCCTCTCGTATGTTGTTGTTGGGCTTTGGAGGTTTTTGCTTTGATACATTTTGAGGCATGGAATAAGGGTCAGTCATAGAACCTTGTTTGTTGTCCTCTCGTGTGTTGTTGTTGGGCTTTGGCGTTTTTTGCTCTGATGCATTTTGAGGCATGGAATAAGGGTCATTCTTAGAACCTGAAGTCAATGAGTTTGAAGTTTGGGTAGGGCCGCCCAAAACAATTGTTGTGTCTGTCTGGTAAACGAATGGGCCTTTGGTCATATACACTCCTGAAGATTTATAAGGGCCTTTCATTGGACGACCATTCAAAGTCACCATAGCTCCACTAGTTGATGAATCTTGTGGAGTACCTTTCTGACTATCTTTTGAGGGTGGCTTTTTCTCTGTAGACTTTTCTTTATCAGATAATAATGTATATCCATTCTGGTGATTGTCTACAACTATCCCCACTGAAGCTGGTAGTGTTACACCTTGTAAGATTTGTTGCTCGGAAGCATCATGAAATGGTTGTTCTTGCGATTGCTGCTCACTGGAGGATAGACGATGTCGATAATTCTGACCCGGTGTTTGTTGTGAACTGGGAGATTGTTGCTGGCGCATTTCTTCATGAGGAAGGCTGTGTTGTTGGCTGGGTTGCTGCGAAGAACCACCTTCTTGCATCTGGACGTCATCTTGGAAAGGTTGGCTGTTTGGGACTGCCAACGGTGTCTGTGTATTCGAAGGCATCTGCATGGGATAGATATAACTTGGTTGGCTCAGGGGGGATGCAGTATTCGAGGGCTGATCGTTTTGAAAAGGAATGACAGAACCATGTGGACTAAAGTCTTCGTTGAAGTAGCCGGGTTGTGTGTCGGTTTCGGTGCTCTGTGATGAAGACGACACTGAAGGATTTTCACTGATCATTTCTGGGAGATGATGAGCCATTGAGGTTTCCTGGTCCTGTTCTTCATGAAATTGTAATTCCTTTGGTAAAGTTAACACATCATGATGTTCTTTTGGAATAAACGTCGCCTGGTTATTATTATTCGATTTTGCAGGTCTTGGAGGTGTTCTGATTGGTTCCAGTGCTGGTTCACTCTCAGAATCATGTTCAATGTCACTAGTAGTTTGATCCTGTTTGTCCACTGGTTGTGAATTTGTGTCTTTATTTATGGACGTCGACAAACCATCTGCATTCTGCATTCTGTCCGATTCCGGTTGCTGTTCAGGTTCTTCACTGGTGAACTTCTTGCGGTATTCATAAAGGCCTCCTGGTCCCATATTCATAGCTGAAGAAAGAGGATTATCAAGTTTCTTGGGGTAGTCCCATAGGTCCACCGAACCAGTCCGCTCCCATTGCAGGATGATTACCAGCTGATTCACTGTTAAAGCCGTAACCATGGTTTCCTGTGTTTGGCTGAATCGCTTGCCCATTCATAGGATTCATTTCATTAAACCCTTGATGTTGGCCATCTCCAAAGCCATATTGATAGCCATGTAACTGGTTAAAATCCTCTACGGCTACAGCTTGAGAACCTTCTTTATCCGCTTTTTTTAGAACTACTTCCTCCGTTAGCGCTGATGCCGTCGTTATCTTCTCCATTATCCTGGTAAACTTCATTTTCGAACTGTTCCGATTCTTTCCTTTTCTCTTTTTTGGTTTTCAAATGCACTTTCCAAAGTTCTTGGACTTTCTTTTTGATGTCTATAACATCATCTTTGGCCTTCTTTTTTTTTGGAAAAGATACAGGAGCTCCCATCATTGTGACTTTTGCAGTACGAGCATCTGGCCCTTCCCTTGTATTAAAATTCATTGGATCGCCCTCTCTTCCATCTTCTTTTCCATCGAGTCCATAGTGTGAACTTCTCGACGACGTCTCTTTTGTTTTGGCCAAAGCCTTTATTCTTGTGTCAATGAGTCGAGCGACTTTTGAGAGCTCAATTTTCATATCAGGTTTCAAATTATCGTCGCTTATAATATTACTGTTATATTCCTTTGAAATATGGTTGTCAGAAACGTTTTCTTCGGCATCTTTTTCGGATACCTTTCCCATTATAAGGCCTGCCATCTCTCTTGATTGTTCGTGAGAGGACAGCGCTTGTTTGCTTTTATGGCGATTCCCTTCCAAGCGATCATGATGAGGATACTTTAGGAATGCAGATTTAGGAGTGATGTTTTCTAGACTCTTACTTGTCTGTTCACCAACTTTGGCATCAGAAACGTTAAGTTCCTCGTGTATTACAGCAGCAGACGTGGATTCTGCTACATCAGTGCTCCCTGCATCGATAGTACTTGATGATGGCTCCGATGGAACTTGCTCTTGATTTTCTGTCCCAACTCTCCCATCGTTATCCGACTCTTCGTTGTCCTTTGTGTCCATCTCTTTTGCTCCAAAATCTCCTACTTCATCCATGTACATATTTCTTAAGTTGCTGTCTGATAAAGTATTCTCGTCACGTTGTTGCTCTACTTCTGGTTGTTCATTGCCATTTTGCTCAACATTTGCTGTCATGTCGTTACCATTATCCAAATGTGAATTAAACATTCGTAATGAAGAACCGTCACCAAAAATCACCAAACACATCCCTCAAATTTGCAACCTCTTTGTCCTCTTCATCAAACACTCTACTCAAGGAGGCGTGCATGTCGTTTTTAATGTGGTTCGAGTCGTTGAGGACTTGCTCTTCATTTTCCTGTCCGTTTATGTCTTCTTCGTCCTCAGGAGAAACGGACGATTTAGTGCGTATCTTTTGTTGTGACGTTTTGCAGCAATCATGATGCTGCGATGTGTTGTTTGTAGGTTCGCTTGAGTTTGTTGTGTTCTGTGAAAGAGGCTTTCCCACGGCTGTTAACTTGGTTACCTCAAACCAATGAAGATCCCTCTGTAAAAAGACAATAAAAAAGACAGGAAATTACACTATTTGCTATAAGAAGGCGAGATATGACTTCAAGCGGCACCACAACCACCTCTCCAAAGCTCCTTGTTTTCCGAATTTTTGCATCTAACACTGTAATAGACCTTTTTACCGATACGGCGGCCATTTTGGATTCTATTGTTTTGGCTAAAATATTATGGGATGCCCAGGGTGCAAATGACCCAAAAACTGTAGAGAGTGGAGTCGCGCCAATATATTATTTTTCTATGTCACGCTAGCCATAGTGTTGTGTGACATAATATCTACATGTTTTGTGTATTGTTGTATAATTTTGTGCAAATTCATTGCTTTAAATTAGGTTTTCGTAGTTTTTCATGGCCAAATGGTTACTACATGTTACTAGCTTGCACCCTGGGCATCCCATAATTTCTCCATAATTCAAGATGGCCGCCGTATCGGTAAAAAGGTCTATTATTGCCCCTTGTAAGTGACCACCTATCTTGATCTCCCTCGCTTGACATCAAGGATGATTGCTTCCGAGAGGTTCGAGGTGCGGCATATTTATTGCGGAAATCTTTTTAAAACTTCAATTCCGATATAATAAGTTGTTTTTCAGAACTTTACAAGGAAGTTTAATTTGTATTGAGATTATTATCCATATCCCCCGTTTCAAAATTTGCCGTTATAATAGCTGTAACTATAGGAGCATTAGTTGGTTAGTGCGCAGCCTTCTAAGCGAGAGGTGCCTGGTTCGATTCTTCATGACCTCACATACTTGTTTCGACTTCCCTCTAATCCATGTAGCTCAGTGCAGCTTTAAATACTCGTAGAACGGAGCACTGATGGAGGGAGGGGGTAAAAGGGCGCCCCGTCCACCCCCTGGAAGAACCGGCACTTTCGAGTGAAGGGACACAGACGTTAAATATTGTACCTTTGCCTTTTAACTGCTTTACATGGACAACTTTACATGGTCATGGTTGATATATAGATAGTTTTATACTTTACATGAGTTACTGACTAACCTCTTTTGGTGCTCCTATATTCTTACTTCCTTCTGGACTGAGCATCGGGCTGATGACACCGTCAGCATCCAACCAAACTACGTAATAACGCGAGCCGAACATTCGTCCTCGTCCACAGCCTGCTTTATGCGCTTTCTTCCACACAACTTGCGTGAAATCGTGTAAAGTCTGTCCATTGTTCGATTTCCCTTTGGTGAAGTCATAGTCCTTTTCCTTGTCATGCCAGTGTTTGATTACTGCCTTGAATGTGGGAAGCTCATCCTTAACATCCCATTCAATCAGTTGGCCGTATTTCCCACGGGCATCCATGTCATAACCAAATTTACCGCCATCTGCCCATTTCTGGGCTTTGTCAGCCAGTGTTTGAGAGAACTGGAGTCTTGGCGCATCGTGGTTGGTTCTGTATTTGTTGAGTACGTCCAGGCACTCTTTCTGACACGCCTCGTCGCAACCTTCGTAAAATAGCAATCATGATCAGCAGTCTATCAATCGACTCATCAGTCACTCAATCAGTCAGACGTCACGCAGTCTCACAGTCAGACAGTCAGTCAATGAGTCTGAGGCAGTCAGTCAGCCAGTCAGTCTGACAATCGGACACTAGTTATTATTATTATTATTACTAGTCAGTCTGACAATCGGACAGTCAGTCATTGAGTCTGTGAGTCAGTCAGTCAGTCTCACAGTCAGATTCTGATTGTCAGTCAATAAGTCTGTGAGGCAGTCAGACAGCCAGTCATATATTGAGTCTGTGAGTAAGTCAGACAGCCAGTCAGTTTGGCAATCGGACAGTCATTCATTTATTCATTCATCCATCCATCCATTTATTAACCCATTCAGTCAGTCAGTCAGTCAGTCAGTCAGTTAGTCAGTCAGACAATTCATGTAACGGAAAAACTTCAAAAGATGGCACAATCTCAGGTTGACAGTTGTTTGTCAGGACTAGTAGCAGGCTCAAGGGAAGGCCGGGCTTTCGCAACTCAGTGTTCATTTTGTTTATAGCCAGCACCCTGAGCCCGTATTATACCTTAGCAATACATACAATGGTGAAGATTATCAAGGTTTTGCATTACCTTTTGTTCTGCTGGTCGATGCTGGCGCAGCTATGTACATGAGCAGAAAAAGATCAGATATTGTATTAAAGATGTAGGGAGTTTAAGATTTGCAAAACCTACGACGGCGACGACGTCAACCGGAAGTGTCATTAACTTTTGTTCGGGGTTTCATTAATTAGATATTTAGTCCAAGCCTAAGCCTGTGAGGTTACTTCATCCATAAGGAATACCAACTATGAAGGTATGAAACTCCGAACAGAAGTTATTTACACTTCCGGTTGACGTTGCCGTCGTAGATTTTGCAAATCTTAAACTCCCTACGAAAATCCCCAAATATATCATAAAAGGCAAAATAATTCTTTTTTTCATATCTTCTACATGCATCCTGTCAATTCAATTGAAGCAAATGGTATTTGTAAGCATATTATAAAATAACTATGATATAACGCGCGCTCTGATTGGCCAAAGGATGCATATTCCGCGTTCTCTATGAGAGCACACAGCACGCGCGCGCAGATATTCAAACATTTTTGTAACGAGCAAAATTGAAAACTTGCCTTAAAATCATAATTGTATTTTATAAAAGAAATAGAAAACTCGGCAGCTGTGCTTTATCGAGTTATAGAAGCACTTGGGAATTGAAAGAAGACTCGAGAAGTGCGAGAAGCACTCGTCTACGCCTCGTGCTTCTCCTAGCACTTCTCTCGTCTTCTTCCAATTCCCGCGCGCTTCTATAACTCGATAAAGCACGCTGCCTCGTTTTCTATTTCTTCACCAAAAACTCAAAAACCTTTTGATAGAGCAGTACTAAGCAGGCCGTGTTATCATGTATGTTAATCGGTAGAGGGTTAATTAATAAGAGGCTCGATGGTACAACATGACAGGTCAAAGCGAGTACGCACTCAGCCATGTTTTCTGACTGAATTCGCGGAAATAAAATTTCCTCATTATTTCTGAGATATTTCTTTCTTCTGTACTTATCATCTCTCTGTAAGCGTTTTATGAGAACATTATCAATATAGCGATATAACATGTACAATATTAGCTAAGATGTTAAGACATGTAGTTACCTGCTGAAGCACCGACGAGAATGAGAAAAATCAAAAATCGAGTCAATGCACTTGAAGCCATTGCAGTCATCATTTGGTGCCAAAGCTTGCGGATTTCCATTGTGTTGACATCAGCATTTCTACCGAAACCATAAACAAATTAAACACCCAGTTTATCGTGTTGTTATCAACCAAAACATCGAGTAATTCGGTTACTCGGTACGTCGGTCCTACCCGTTCCAATAAAAAATTTGAATTCATGGTACCTTTTTCAAATAACGATCGATTCCACCGCCGTCTTCACAAACAATTCCACTGAATAATCGTTGAATATTCAGAACTTGATTTTTCTTGGGAATTTTTTTTTGATGGGGTTTGTTTTCTTTTACAGAAAGTCCTGCCGGAGGAGATATTTTTCAGGGATGACTGGGTGGTAACTTGTTATTTATTGATGAGAGTAACACAATGCACATGAATGGACCACTTGTTGCTTGTGATCATCAGATTATGTGTCGATATTACGTTTCACGTTCTGGCAAAATTCTCTAATACGAAAGGCTACACAGTTAAACCAGAAATACATGTTCGTTCCTAGTGGAAGTTCAACGACAAAATATCAGGTTATGATATAGACATATCAACTAATGTAATCGGGAATGGGCCAACAGTACCAACTACTGAATTCACACGGTGCTCTCACGACACTTCACATAGTTTCCAATATCCATCTCTTTTTATTCCGATGCTCGTTTTCTTCATTCTTCAATTTTTACCACTTGTAGGTACTTCTGCCTCAATAGATCGAATAAAATGTTACAATCAGACCATTCAAAAGAAGACTATGCACATATAATAACACCGTTTAACAAGGATCAGTGGACTGCGGATTGTGGATCAATAATTTCCAGTCTTCTCTCAAAGACCAAAAATAGATTAGAAATCGTAGGCAGTTGTAAGGCAGTCACTAGTCTATGCCTCTTTATATATGTTTTGTGTAAGCTTTGTGAACGATAACGCGAGGATTAGTTTTAGGGAATATTTCGTCGAAGCAAAACGAATGGTGGTGTATATATAGTATTTTCTTTATTATGGTGATAATTAGGCCAACGGACAAGACATAGAAATATTCAATTGTAAGAAATAATAACGTCAAATTGTTTGCCTAAATTAGGTTCTCGCCCACCAAGCGTGAGCTCCCTGATATTGCCACACGGGTCACTTTCGCACTCTTTGTTTACTGTTTAATTAATACTAAGAAAGAGAGTATACTAGATAAGGACAATTGCTAAGTTTTCACTTATTTACACAGAAACATTTGGAAACACCTAGGTTTTTGAATGTTTGGTTTGGTTGTTGGATGGCATGCAAAATGTATACATGTTGTGACGTCACACCAGAGTGAAGCATCATGGGAAGAAAAATGACTTCTTCGTGTCGTCCATTTTGGTTATTAAAATAATTTGAACAACCTAAATTTGTACCTTGCTATGTTATCGAATTGGTATTAAAAACAATCAATGAGTTGATGGCGATTGGTTTAATGGAGGATATTTCAGTTTTATCCAAAAAAAAGGTTCTTGAAGAGCCTGGTCAAGGACAAGCAAAACTCTTCCTCTAAGCCTATCACTACATCGCTCTCAAGAGCTTGGGTCAAAGCTATTGACATTCTACGGCCAACTCCTATCGGTCACTACCTTAAATAAATCATAAGGTGCCAGTCTCGTCTCATCATTTAAACGCCTTTTTCTCGCAAAGAAAACTGATAAAGAAACTTTTAAACCCTTTTCTTTCGTCGATTCAAATACCAGTTTGAGGAACCCGTCGTTTTATCTTTTTATAATGTCACAGTAGAGGGACTAAATCCCTATCTTCTTAGTTTTATTAAGTAAACTTTCCCAATGGAGTAACTATACTGTGACGGAAATCAAAATGGCAGGAACGAAATTTTTGAGACTTTTCATAACATTTTCATTGGTTTCGAAGTTTTATTGTGCGGAAAAAGTTGACAAAAAGTCAGGTAAGTAGAGACATTTTGTGGGATGAGATAATTATTTGTGACTGTATTTTAAATGGAAGAGTCGAGCCATATCCACATGCAACATTTATTCACTGAAAACGCAACTGAAACCAGTGCCCATAAGTAGTATAGTATGTACTGACTTTCCACCGAAAAAACTGAAGAATCAGGCTCATTCGGTGCATGCTATTCTACTCCCATAGCTCGAAAACGATTAAAGTACGATTTTCAGAGCGTTTTAGTCATTGAAGTTTCGTTGTCAGTGAATACGATGTTATTTTTCGCACCTATACAAAATGTATTCTTAATAGAGTGATTGCAATAAACCCGTGAAATAAAAAAGAGATGTTAGTGTGTAATAGTCAAATAGTCATAAATAAACAATGTAAATAAAGTCTACTAGTGTCTATTTAGTTTACTAACTATTTCACGGGTTTATTGCAATCACTCTACTGATAAAATGATGTTATCATACACCACAAACCTTCAAAGGCGCCGTCGTCCTGCTTAGAGGTAAGACGACTACGCTTTGATGTTTGGCATTCTTGACAACCTTTTGGTGAAGGAAATATTTGTCATACCTATATCTGTATAAGAACCCCATAAGAACCTTTAACGACAAACTCAGTTCTCATGCCCTGTGATGTTTTTTTTTTAGCTATAGTTGCACGCCATCATACTGATAAATGCGAAGACTACGGAGCGGTGTCCAGAAAGTGCCATATGTGGAAGGATTTAGGATTTTGCTTCAAACATCGTAAAGAGATGCAGTTTGTTTGTAATAAGACTTGCAAATTTTGTGGTAAGTCAGCTCATTTTCAAACTAGTGAAAAGCCAGTGCGTGTAAGTAGTAACAAGAATAAGTTTGTCAAGATAAAACTGATGGATTGTGGGACAGTCCGAGAGTCCCATTAGGTTTGCCACCATCGCAACTCTTTCTAGAAGACGTATGTTTTGCGTTTCTCAAAGTACAGTCCTCTAAAAGATGGCGGCTGGTACATTCTACCACAATCCTTTGCGATCCTCAACACTACAACTTGCAAAATCATCACAACAGAGAGTTTTGATAACATCAAAACTGGAAATGTGTTACATGCTTTGTACATGGGAACGTGCCAACCTCAGTGGAATGATTAACTAATACCCTATGTTTGTATTATTTTTTCTTCTTAATTAATTATATTATTGTAAATCCTGTGGTATTGAAAATAAATTGAATTGAATTGAATTGAGATAGTTTGTAGATGCGAGTAGTACTGAATTAGATTCGCAAAGGATTACTGGGTAAAATGCACAGCCGCCATATTTTTTTCAGTGTACAGTTAATTTCCCTGGCCCCGCCTTGACACAATATATTATTGTCAGTGATGATAACTAAATTCTGTAATTTTAAGATCCTGGTCAAAGTCATTGGACGTACACCGTGACACCAGATGAACATGCCGAGACCAAAGCCAATATAGCTTATGCCAAACTGAGCCCCACAATGGAGGTGATGGGCAAGAAAAAGGCTTTATATCTGTCTAGCAAAGACATCGCAGGCATGCTGCAAACTATTTCATCCAAAGGCTACGGAACTCAAAAACCAACTTCCGAGGCAAAGGAGTTGGCTGTCATACAAGGAAGGATCCAAAATCCAGGACCAACGGCTGCTTCGAGGAAGGTAACAAATGCTCCAACCAAGGAACCACAAGCCAAACCTCAAGCCAACGTTGGAGGAAAGGTGCAAATCCCACCTGTCGCCGAAAACGAGGAAGAAAAAGACAAATCCACGAGTGATAAACATGAAAAGAAAGAAAAGGGCGACAAGCAGGATGCTCTAGAAAAACCACAGGAAAAGTTGACTGTGACAGGAAATAAAGAGATCGACAATAAGCTACTGAACTTGATGAGTAGCCTTGTAAGTGGTGCTCAAGACAAGGGGAATAAACTTCAGGCCAAGGAAAATAACCCACAGAACAAAGAGGACACTTCTCAGGACAAAGAGAAGAATCCACAGAACAAAGAGGACACTTCTCAGGAAAAGGAAAAGAACCCACCGAACAAAGAGGACACTTCTCAGGACAAAGAGAAGAAACCTGACCAGGGTAGCCTTCAAAACCTACAGATAACCATACCTAATCTGCTGCAAGTATTAGAGAAGATAAACGGCAAAAGCAAAAGCGATGCAAAGGAGAATAAAACCAACGAGCAATCGGGCAGTGGTGCACAAGAAACACAGACTACACAAGGTGGAAACAAAGACCAAGAACTTGATGCTAAATCGAAAACACTGCTTGCAGCAATGAAGCTTGTGAAGTCAGTCAGTGGACCTTTGCCTCCGAATTTCTTGAATAACTCAAGTCTAATGGAGCAACTGAGGGCGGCAACAGAAGAGGCTAGCGTTGCAATGAAGCTCTTAAACAAAACTGGAACAACAGAAAAAGAGAAAGAAAAGCCAACAGCAGTTGGAGAAGGAAATGTGAGCTACAACGTGCAGTTGTTGCAAGAGGAACTCAACAAACATTTAAGCAACCAGACCAATGCTGCAGAATTTACCCCAAAAGCTGACAGCGCCAAAGGAAGTGTTGACAGTAGTTCACCTTCGAATCCTCAGATCGGCAAATTTATCGTGAGTTTGCAGGACGCCATCAACGCGCAGCAGAGTCAGCCAAGCGCTGCGACGTCAATTACTGGAAGAGGTGGAGTTGCCGTGAAGGAAGAGGGAGGAAAACCAACTTTATCTGAGGTAAGACAGCCGACATTATTGACGCTCTAACTACACCCGAACCTCTATCACAATATAATGTCCCCCCAGGACAACCTTTTGTTGTCGTTTTGTAGAGGTAGAGGTGGCCGTTGTGGAGAGGTTTCCGGCAATAACAAAAAAAAAGAGTGGTGGCCGGGACAAAATACCCTGCATGCATGGTCATTGTATATAGGTGGCCGTTGTGGTATGGTGGCCGTTACATTTCTGGCCTGCTAGAATCAGAATTGTTCATGTTAGAGATTATGACTAATAATTTCGGAGAATATACTATCTACGAAGTGTCCATCAATGGAGCATACATTAGTGAAATGGCGTATTTTGTCCCACCAAATCTGGCTGTTTATGGTACTTTTAGAAGGAATTCAGTCCTTAGTAAAGAAACATTTTAATTCAGTTCGAATTCCGAAAGGGTGCCGATCGGATCGCAACCCTATTTAGGAGCTCTGGCCAACACCCTGGAAAAAACGCACGCTGTCCAAACCTCACTTGGAAAACCATTGAAAATTTATCTTTATAAATGTCCAAAAATTGACAATTGAATATGTCCAACGATCAAATTTCCAAAGAATTTCCAAATGAGGTTTGACGAGCGCGCGGTGTTTCCAGTAACAAGGTAAAAGGAATTGAAGGGGAAACAGTGATTCATCAACGCTGTTCTTCGCTTCTTTTTCAAACAAACGGATAAGTCCAATCCAAAGGATAACTGAAAACTGATGCAGTCAGTATCTAATAAATTGGATTGTTGGATAGGACTTATCCGGTGGATAGCGCTATTCACCTTTCATGCAACCGGGGCCAGATCTGTTGTAATATCTCTATTGCTATTTTTTTGCCGCTTCAACACCAACGTTTTTCTTTCCAGATAATCCCTTTCGATATCAAAATAGACAACGACGATGACAACGACTTCACCAAGACAACCCCTGTCGAGTCAAAAGGATCCAAGAAAGACAAGCAACTGGCGATTTATGAAAGTGACGAGCAGAAGATAATGAACATCTTAAACGGGCTAGAACAGAATGACTCAAAGAAAAAGAAAAACAAAGACGACGGTTCAAAAGAAGTTGTCAAGGAAATCAGGTCATCATATAGCGATCTTGGAGAGATCATCAACGGAGTTGAACAAGATGAAGGGATTAAGAAAGCCAAGAGAAAGAAAGAAGAAAGCGAGGAAGAGGAAGAAGAAGAAGGAGATAGCCAAGAAAAAAAGAAAAAGAAGAGAAAAGAAGAGAAGGAAGAGAAGGAAGAAAAAAGAAAGAAAAAGAAGGAAAAAGATGAAGACGACGAAAAGAAGAAAAAGAAGAAAAATGGCGATGACGACGACGACAATGATGATGATGATGATACAGAAGACGACTACAATCCTTTCGATGAACCAAAGCGCAAGAAAAAGAAGAAACCCCTGACTCGAAGAGACCACCTTAACAAAGTCCTAACGTACATCAAAAAGGCGAAAATGCACCTTGAAAGGATTGGTGGCAAACGCGTCAAGAACAAAATACAAGAATCACAAGACGAAGATGCTGATAATCGCGCGCATAAGGAAAAAACCGACTGGAAATTACTTGCAACTAAACTCGCCCGACAACTAGGACTTGTCTTGAAGAAGATGGCGGAAAAAGACCAAAAGTTAAACGCGGAGAGAAGTCGTCTTCAAGGAGTTTTGGCTACGTTGGCTCAATCAGAATCACAGAAGAGCGAGGGTGATACCGAGACTCGTGGTGACGACGATGATGACGATGACAGTGACGAGAACAATGACGAGGACAGGAGCAAAATCATTCATACCATGGCCACCAAACTACTGAACTTCAGTAAGTCTGTCAACGACGCGCAAAGGAACAGCTACTTACGGACACCGAGAAGAAAGAAAAAGATCCTGCATAATTTAGTCTCCAGGTACCGAAACTTAGTGGCGAAAATATTGGCAAACTGGGTGAAACTGAAAGGCAGAGGGAAGAAAAAGAGCGGAATTGCGAAATCAGCGAAACGAGGCGAAATCATACGAAAGAAAGGAAACAGCACAATAGATGCCAACCATAGTAATAGTACGTCTCCCCAAACCGTCCAGATATCAAAAACACCGGAGAAAAACGAAAAGAATGCCAAGAAAAAGAATGGAATATCTGACAAACCTAATGACACTCCAACACAAGTGAACATTAAGACTGTATCGGAAGGAGAGCAAGATGTTCTTGAAGTAGCAACTGAATAAATAAATACATATACAATAATCATTTGCTTTTTAAGAAGAAAGACTGTTCTGACTGGACGCTGACTTCATCGAGCAGCGCGGGAGCAAGCTCTAAAGGAAAGGAAACACAGCTTTCGCGCTATATATATATTGTAATTGTATTTGCGTGAGTATTCAAGTGAGCGCGCATATAATACTATTTGGGTGATAACGATGAATCAGTAAATGGTTGTATAGAAATGATTTAAGTTATTTCCAGCAGAAATAAAAGTCATCTATAATAATGTAATAATGTAATTTGATGGACAAGCTATAATCGGCGTGTTTGCCTGTTTCTGGCATGGGTGCTTGTTTAGATTCCGTTGCAACATTTTTTCCCTTTCATTCATTGTCTGAACAAAGCAACGAACGAACGCTGAACTGAAAGAAAGAGCGAGCGAACGAACGAACGAATGAATGAATGGAACGAACGAACGAACGAACGAAAGAAAGAATGAACGAAATAACGAACGAACTAACGAATGAACGAAAGAAAGAACGAACGAAAGAACTAACGAATGAACTAAAGAAAGAACGAATGAACGAAAGAAAGAAAGAAAGAACGAACAAATGAACGAACGAACTAACGAATAGAAAAAAGAAAGAAAAAATTGAAAGAAAGAAAGAAAAAGGAATGAATTAATACAGCCGGTACATACACTAACACTCAGTCAACCCCATCCTCGGGAACCCAAGGGGGGAGCGACTGATCTTGAGTAACGCGCGACCGCAGAGTATCAGCGACAGAATATACCCCTGGGTTCCCGAGGATGAGTCTTGAAACCCATGCAGTTTTGGCAAGCATGGCCAGCCATTTCTGAACTAACGAATAAATGAATGAATGAACAACCATCCATCCATCCATCCATATCTCACCATGCAGCTCACCGTTCATGTAATAACGGTTTTAAAATTATTCAGAACCGGAAGTGTCCGGCACGGGTTGGTCATCAACGAACTATTGTTCTCGCACTTCCGGTAAACTGAATCGCGGTCACTTGTCTGGCTGACACAACAATCCTGCAGCAGTTATTATATTACTTCGGTCAGCTTTTCCAAAATGCATCCTCTTCAAAGTAGTATATCTCTAGCCTTTCTCCTTATTTTGCACGTCCATCATTCTACGACCGAGCCTAGAGTATCAGACATACTATACAATTCCAAGGAGTCGACGTTGAAGGATCCGACTGTCCTGATATCAATTTTAGCAAGAAATGCAGCGCATCTTCTTCCTAACTGGCTGGGATACTTGGAGAACTTAAACTATCCTAAGAAGAGAATCTCTATCTGGTAAGTCTAGCAACCAGATCGGTTAAGATCTGATGACACAACTGCTCTGAGGCGCCAGATTGCTTTAAGTAGCTCCCTCAGTCACGTCAGTGTTCTGTATTACTTCAGAAAGTGTTATTCCTTAACATTTACTTGAGAAGAACTTCTCATTTGAAGTGTCAGCGAGCGTTCGTCTGTAAAACAATGGTTGTTTATTGGCTCAGTCGAGCGTGAAAAGCAGAACTCCATGTAGTCTGAGTTTGGTGTGGGAATCCACCAGTTGACCAACGGGTGACGTGTCTTTATATCATGCCATGCATTCCTGAGTCTGTTCAAGCTATACTTGACTATTGGAAAACAGAGAAAAGATACAACAGTTTTAGTATAGATTTGTTACATACCTTGGATATAAAAAAGTTACAATTTGACAAAGAATTTAGAATATTCAGAGTGGAGGTTTAAAAACAATACATGTACAATTCTTTTTGTGATTTTATTTTACAAAGAATACATTGTCAAGGTTCAAAATCACCTTAGGCTAATTAGTGCAATTTGCTTGGCTTTATGTATAAGCCGGTAAAAGGCCATGGATGTCATATAGTCTACTCAAATGAAAGGGTTACAGCTATAGGCTTTGCCATCTTTAAATATAATTGAACATTTAACTAATATTGCAAGTCAGTCAAAAATTAATGAACAAATTACAATATAGTACAAACAAATATAGTATGTAGAAAACTTTGAAAAAGTAATTCTTGCTCACCCCTGGCCTGTCACTAATTCTAACACTGCCGATTACCCCTGTGGAGCCAGCTGACCTGCATATTTGTTCGTTATAAACTGAATGTTTGAATATCTGCATGTGTGTGACATGCGGAATGCACATCCTTTGGCCAATCAGAGTGATCATTATATATCATAGTTATTTTATATTGCTGCATAGATTATAGCATTTGGTGAACTCTGGTGTCCAGGGGCGGATCTAGGGGAGGGGTGCAGGGGGTGCGCACCCCCCTGGATGAGCTGATTTCTACTGCGTTATTGGTGCTTGAGTTTGCATGTGTACCTCCTGATCATATATGGTGCACCCCCTCCTAAAAGATGGTGCACCCCCTCCTAAAAGATGGTGCACCCCCTCCTAAAAGATGGTACACCCCTCCTAAAAAAAATCCTGGATCCGCCCCTGCAGGGTGTCCATATATATATACATGTTTATTTCAAGGTTTTTAATTATTGCCATAGCTATACCTACTCCAGAAACACCATCCACCAACTGCATATTTAATTGAAAACTCTCATCTTTTTCAATGTCTAGGATTGCTACAGATCATAATGAAGACAACACAATGGGTGTTCTAAGAGAATGGGTTGCCAATGTCAAGCCACTGTATCACAGAGTTCTTATCAATGCTACTGCAACACCCAATAGCTATATAGACGCTACACATACATCTGAATGGACGGATGATAGATACATTCAGGTGTCACAGTTGCGACAGAAGGCTCTGGATGTAGCTAGGAAACAATGGGCTGATTATTTATTTGTAAGTATAGAGTTTCTGAGGTATAAAGTGATAGTTAAGCTCATCACCAATAGATGAGCTTGGCATAGGTGCTTTGGCAGTGAGTGTGGGGTGGGGGGGGGAGGGGGGGGGGGTTGCCTGTCTTGACTCAACTAGTAACCATGGCAACCCTGTCACAACCCACTGAGCACCCGTCACACTGACCAGTCAGTGGAATATTTACCTTTTTACAACACTTGTCAAATTTCTTGCACGCTGATTGGATAAGAGCCATTGTCGATAAGAGGACAGACGCATAGAATGACGTTTCACTCGCGCACGGAACCAGCGCGTGCTTGAATCAGATTTTCTTTCAAAGTTATTTGTCATTTTGGGAGCCTTTTCCGCTTTTCTGAGTAAATATTGTTGTAAAAACAAATCGAACATGGTTTTCCATTGTCTGTACTATTATCGACAATGGATGACGTCATAAAATGCTGAAAACTTTGCAGTGAAACAACTCGCTACACTCATTGTTCCACTTGAGTTTTGAACATTTTATGGCATCATCCGTTGTCGATAAGAGTACAGACAATAGAAAACCATGTTCAATTTGTTAAATATACTTTCATGTACCTATATATAAGAGGAGGGGATGGGAGGGATGAAAAGTTTGAATAGTGAAGCTGCAAGTGCGTGCACGCTAGCAATAGCAAATGGCAAATTCTACTAGGAATGTCTAGTGAAGTGTGTACCAGGCACAACTGCCTGGCACGATGTCACATGGCTGACACACGATAGGCATATGAACAGATAATATGCACAACTGACAATTAATTAACTGTCTGCAAAACATCCCATGGGCTGGGCAGACATGCATTTGGCACGTAGACAACTAACAGGCACAACTGCCTGGCACGATGTCACATGGCTGACACACGATATAGGCATATGAACAGATAATATGCACAACTGACATTGAATTAACTGTCTGCAAAACATCCCATGGGCTGGGCAGACATGCATTTGGCACGTGGACAACTAACAGGCACAACTAGCTGCCTGTGCAATATCACGTGGAAGTCCTGACATGTGTTTCTATTGTGTTTTCCTCATGCATTACCCAGGTAAAAATGAGAGGCGGGATCCCGCCAATCCCAGCCGGGATCCCGGCTTTTTTGTAGATGGGATCCCAGCTGGGATAAGGTGGGATCCCGGCTGGGATTATTAGACATCCCACCCCAGGTGGGATCCCACCATCCCAGCCGGGATCCCACCATCCCAGCCGGGATCCCACCATCCCAGCCGGGATTATTAGACATCCCAGCCGGGATCCCAGGATCCCACCATCCCAGCCGGGATCCCACCATCCCAGCCGGGATTATTAGACATCCCAGCCGGGATCCCAGGATCCCACCATCCCAGCCGGGATCCCACCATCCCAGCCGGGATCCCACCATCCCAGCCGGGATCCCACCATCCCAGCCGTGATAATTAGACATCCCAGCCGGGATCCCACGATCCCACCATCCCAGTCGGGATCCCACCATCCCAGCCGGGATTATTAGACATCCCAGCCGGGATTATTAGACATCCCAGCCGGGATTATTAGACATCCCAGCCGGGATTATTAGACATCCCAGCCGGGATCCCAGGATCCCACCATCCCAGCCGGGATCCCACCATCCCAGCCGGGATTATTAGACATCCCAGCCGGGATTATTAGACATCCCAGCCGGGATCCCAGGATCCCACCATCCCAGCCTGGATCCCACCATTACCAGCCGGGATCCCACCATCCCAACCAGGAGCCCATCCTCCCAGCCTGGATTATTAGATATCCCAGCCGGGATCCCAGGATCCCACTATCCCAGCCGGGATCCCACCATTACCAGCCGGGATCCCACCATTACCAGCCGGGATCCCACCATTACCAGCCGGGATTCACCATGGGCCCAAGGTATCCCACCTTGGATCCCACCATGTGCCCAATGCAAGGCATCCCAACCAGTATCCCACCTGAATATTCCCACCACCATCCCACCACCAATATTATTTGTAAATATGTAATAAATAATTAAGGAATAAATCTGATAGCAACATGATCGATGGATAAAAATGTTGTTTCATTGTCAGACTGTAGAGACATTTAATGCAACCTTACCAACATCAAACATTCTTGTAATACATGTAATTATCAATATTTTATCTATGCTTTACATTATGCAGTTGTTGACTAATCAAAGTGTTGAACTTAGCTTTTCTGTCTACCACATTTTGTCAGGCTAACAATGCTGGTAACCAAATCTTTCATTAGCTTTATTAGCTTGTTGAAGAAGAATTAATACCTGAAACTAAATAGACAATAATCAATAAAAACAGTCATTCAATTAGGCCATATTAAAGCTATAGTCTAAAAGAGTTTGATGTGAACAAGACATTTTTAAACAGTCATGCATCTGGCAATGGCAAATAACTTACCTAAATCCTAAACTGCAGTATAAAATACTGATTTACACTATAGTCTATAGCTAATGCGAGTACTTAAATAACTATTAAATATGAAATCTGAATCAATCCAAACTCTAACTGAGTGTAAGTGTAAGTGTTAAAGTAAGTCAGTCAACTGCATTTATCTGAACTTTTTATCTTATTTAAAAAAGGTTTAAGAGGATATTTATTTGAACATCGCGTAATATCCGCGAAAAGCGCCAAAAACGAGCGCTTTTGAACGGAAATTTATAGAACATTGACTTTCGATTTTCGCTTTGGATTAACACTCTAATTTTATTTTAACTAAGCACAAACTATTAAAAACAAAGTAAATTGTCTGTTTAAAGCTGTTTTAGCGTTGTACAAAGCCATTTTCCTGCTTTTTGTTTCAAATTTGAGCTAATTCAGGGGAAAACATCAGCAATACTAGCAAATATACAGATCTAGCCCATATGGACAGTTTTCAAATCAAATTTTCACTTTGGATTAACACTCTAATTTCACTTTTACCGGTCAAAAACCATCCCAAATAGCTTGAACTCTTTGCTAAAGCAGTTTTAGCCTTGTACAAAACGTATTCTCCATGCTATTGGTTTTTGGCGCTCAATACGCGCGTTCGTAAAAAATGTCCTCTTAAGCTTTAGCTTACTTACAGATTTGCTAGAGTAGAGCTGTCTTTGCATGCTTGTTTTATAACAAGTCGTTTTATCCAAGTTTTTCTCTTCCAATGTGCCTGAAAGACATGTAGAAGCTTGCTAAGCTGTTTTACCTGTAATATTTACTTCAAAAATAGCTGAACAATCTTTACTTACCAGCATGATAATGAATAAAAAACCCAAGTTTCTTGACAAACTCCTACAAACTCTGCAAACTGAAGCAAGTTTTCGTTTTTCCCGCTCAATCTGCAAACGCGTGCGCGCCCGCCACGGACCAATCAACAGCCGCATTTTAGTCATGTGATCGATGACTGCTGACCATTATGTGTGCTGTTCAAAATGGCTGACAATGCAGTGCTCTGTTAATTTGTGTTTGGTAAATCAAAGCTTTCGTCTAAATCAACCAAAAATACCAAGAGCAAATCTATGTAAAAATATCTTCTGTGTTCCCAAGAATAAGAAGTCCAAAGTTCCATAGCAGAAAATATTGAAAAAATCCAGAAAAACGAACTGCAAAGTGAGTAGACTGAATGTCTGAAGGTGTTTGACTAATCTATTTTAAATAAATTAATTCCCAAATCTTAGTTTGTTAGTGTTCAAGTGCATAGTTTTCTCAAACACTGGCCTTTTTGAGATTTGGTCATCACAAAAGAGTGTATTAAAACTGATATAGTTATGTTAAAATGTGTTCTGAGTTTGATATTAAAACTGATATAGTTATGTTAAAATGTGTTCTGAGTGTGATATTGATTGATTTTGCGATGGCAAACTATTTTTTTTACTCATAGACATATAGTACTCATGTTCTTCTGGGGATTGACTTGTATTTTTATCAGGTTATTGTGCAAATGCTTTTTCAAAGATTTTCATGTGAGTGTAATATATATGTTTCATAAAATATTTTATAATGTTTTCATTTTGGCAAAATTTAATTTGCTTTAGCAGGGTTTTTTTAATAAATAAATCCACAGGTTTTTCACAGGTTGTTATCCAGTAGTGTATCAGGGTAATAAGGTAAGCTTTATCTAAGCATTTGATAACTCTTTTGTCAACTGAAAGAGTTAATTGGAATCTTTAAACAATAATATTTTATCTTATTTGAACTTCCATCATGAAATATGATTTCATTGTAATTTTTATGTGCAAGCTGGCTCACATGTAAATGACTCAATATATGCAAGTTTTTGACTCAAATAAATTATTTAAATAAATGTTGTTGTTGTTGCATATGTTCTGTACAGTTCACAAAGGTGCTCAGGGAATCAAAGCGGTTATCTAAAATCATGGTAGTCACTTATAATTTTCACTAATAAATACAAGTGTAATAATTTATTGTGTAATCAATTTTAACACATCCATCCCATTATAATTTCAAATTGTTAATGCCCTTTTTTAGTTTTCACGCTTCCAATTCCAGAGATGGGATTGAGCTGGGATACATGTAGGTGGGATCTTGCATCCTACCTGGAATATAATGGCTGTCCCAAATCCAGAGGTGGGATCCCTGAGTTGGGATGTTGATGTCATCCCAGCTGGGATAGGTGGGATCCCGCCAACAGAGGTGGGATCCCAGCAATATTGACTACTGTCCAAAGTCCAGAGGTGGGATCCCAGTTGGGATATTGATGTCATCCCAGCCGGGATAGGTGGGATCCCGCCCCCAATCTAGCATCCCGGCAATATTGACTACTGTCCAAAGTCCAGAGGTGGGATCCCAGTTGGGATATTGATGTCATCCCAGCCGGGATAGGTGGGATCCCGCCCCCAATCTAGCATCCCGGCAATATTGACTACTGTCCCAACTCCAGAGGTGGGATCCCAGTTGGGATATTGATGTCATCCCACCCGAGATAGGTGGGATCCCGCCTACAGAGGTGGGATCCCGGCAATATTCACTACTGTCCCAACTCAGAGGTGGGATCCCAGTTGGGATCTTTTTGTCATCCCGGCCGGGATAGGTGGGATCCCGCCTTCAGAGGTGGGATCCCGGCAATATTCACTACTGTCCCAACTCAGAGGTGGGATCCCAGTTGGGATCTTTTTGTCATCCCGGCCGGGATAGGTGGGATCCCGCCAAAAGAGGTGGGATCCCGGCAATATTCACTACTGTCCCAACTCAGAGGTGGGATCCCAGTTGGGATCTTTTTGTCATCCCGGCCGGGATAGCTGGGATCCCGCCAAAAGAGCTGGGATCCCGGCAATCCCGGGTGGGATCCCGGCTCAGAAGTGGGATCCCAGTTGGGATCTTTTTGTCATCCCGGCCGGGATAGCTGGGATCCCGCCAAAAGAGGTGGGATCCCGGCAATCCCGGGTGGGATCCCGGCTCAGAGGTGGGATCCCAGTTGGGATCTTTTTGTCATCCCGGCCGGGATAGCTGGGATCCCGCCAAAAGAGGTGGGATCCCGGCAATCCCGGGTGGGATCCCGGCTGGGATTGGCGGGATCCCGCCTCTCATTTTTACCTGGGTATTAATGAATACGATAAATATATGATAAGCTGTAGCTGCTCAAACATGCGAGGGTGTTTGTCACCAGGAAGCCCAATTATAAGTCCAAATTCTTTTCTTTCAGGTCATTGACTGTGATATTATGATGGTCAACCCTAATGTGCTAAGAGATCTGATGGCTGAAGAAAAGTAAGAGTCAAAATTTCTCCATTTATTTTGCATGTAATGTCATAAATGCGACAGCCATTTTGGTACCCGATAACAAAGCATAGTTAACAATTATTAGACTATGAGTTCAAGTTTTCTATGAGGCAATAGTCAATGAGAGCTGAGTTGACTATCTTCATGGAAAACGAGAATGAGTTGGTTTAGCATATAAACCATCCAGTAGGTCAGTAGAAAATGACAGAAACAAGCAACAGACAATAATTTGTCGACAAACTCCTCCGAAACATTAGCAAAACGTGACGACCAAGCAGCCATTTTGTTTGTTTATCTCTACTCGGGGTCTATGAGCTGATAGACCACTAGTAGCGAACCAATCAGATTGCAGGATTTGCGATAGACCACTGGATGGTTTATGCTAATCCTCATTAGCTTCTCTTGTTTGTACCACCAACATGCATAACTGCTGTGTCTTTGTTGTACTTTAAATCTCCAGGGAGTGATTGCAGACCGCAGCAATAATTTTTATTTCTTTATTACATGTATTGTTATGCGAATATTGTAACCAAATGCACCTAAATGTTTGCGCATATTTTGTCTCAACCTATAACAATATAATGTGTCGCCATATCAGAAGCTACATTGGCCAATGGCAACAGCAATAAATGAATAAGCTTTTAAGGACGTGGTCACATCATACAGTAGAACCCCACTATATGACCTTCCCATTTAAATACAACCACCCTATTGTTATGACCACTTTTTGTGGCTCAAACAGTTTTAAAGAACATTTTCTTTATTTTTCTATTTTTTAATTTTTTAACTACAGTGTTATACAATGGGGTTATTTATTGATGATTTGTCTTTGTGTTATGACTAGGACAGTGATAGCTCCCATGATAGAAGTATTTGGTAACCAATCAGGTTACTCTAACTACAGTGTTATACAATGGGGTTATTTACTGATGATTTGTCTTTGTGTTATGACTAGGACAGTGATAGCTCCTATGATAGAAGTATTTGGAAACCAATCAGGTTACTCTAACTACTGGGGTGGCATGGATACCGATGTAAGTGGTGAAGCATTATAAATGAAATTATCCTCTATTTGTATCACATAAATGGTTAGACCTTCACGTGGCTCAGATGACCACGTAAAATGGCCGTCCCGTCTCTCTACTCTCTATTACTTTGCACCAGAGGGACATAAAAGAACCCACACCACTGCTGTTCTACTAAGAGTAGGGCACGAAGTTCCCGGAGTGTGTGGCCTGACCTACTGACTCTCAGCAATGAGACCGGCTTGCAGTATAGAGGCCAAGTTACTGGTGAATGAGGCACTTGTATTACAAGCAGTAATCCAATGGATCTGATTTGCAAGTGCTGGAACAGAACATGACACAGACATGACACTAATTAAGTAATTTAGTAGGATATGGGCTCCTTGGTGGGATCCCTGTGTTACTGTGAACATGAAATGAAAATGAAAATGAAAATGAAAACATAGAACAGAGAGTCATTTGATTCAGTTGGTAAAATTGGCATGCGCTCTGATTGGCCAAAGGATGCATATATATGCTGCGACTACTCTATGAGAAGCATGCAAACAGTATATGCGCATGCAGATATTCAAACATTTTGTAACAAACAAACTTGCTTAAAATCATAATTGTATTTTATAAAAAAAATAGAAAACTTGTCCACTGTGCTATTTACAGATTTAGAGCACTTGGGGACCGATCAGAACACTATACTAGAGAAGTGTTGAGATGCACTCGATCTGCTATGTGTCATGCTTCTCCTATCACACTTAGAACTGTTCAGTCCCCATGCATGCTCTAAATTTGCACATAGCACATCTGCGCGTATTATATTTCTTCATGATTTATTTTAAGGGATATTACAAAAGAACTGATGACTACTTCCCTTTACTCAACCGAGAGATAACTGGCTGTTTTGAGCTTCCTATGATACACTCAACATACCTGGTAGACCTGCGTAGAAACATCACCAACCATCTTGTCTTCTACCCCCCTCCTACTGGGTACATGGGGGAAATTGATGACATATTGATTTTTGCTTATTCGGCAAGATCTTCAGGTTAGTACAGTTGTTAGAGTAGTGGCGGATCCAGGGGGAGGGTCGGTGGATCCGGACCCCCCTGTCATACCTGAGATTCAATTGATTGTTTTATCCTAGAATCTAATTTTGCCACACTCTGGTGCAGATGCAACTTATCCAATCAAACTCTTTCAATACGGCACGGTACCGTAACTTTCCCACTCGTACGAAAATGACTATTTGTGCACACAACATTCTGTACCTTTGGCAGGGAATTCGAGATCAGTTTTCAAAACCAACGCCACCTACTTTTCTTTATCCGCCAATTTTTTATTTTTCATGGATAATTACTCCAGTCGGACCATCAGACCATCAAACAAATTTTATCGAAACCTCTGTTTTGGTTCCTTTTACCTAAGAATTTGGAGGGGGAGGAAGCTAATGCATGGATCAATTCCAGCTGTTACCATCCCCCCCCCCCGGGCTGACCCCCGGGGATTTGTAATTTTTTTTTCTTGGACTACAAATTCCCTGCCCCTGAGCCGCCAGAAATAACAAATTCCCCGCCCCAGGGCAACGGAAAAGCAACCAACAATTGAATAATATTAAACGGCATGTTTAACAATAAAGCTAGACACCTTTTAGAAATAACTAGACGCTCTTCTAGCGTGAAGTCGGGCTTCTAAATGAAATGTAACCTATTTGAACTAAATATAGATATCTTATAGTGCGATTTTCAGTGCGATTGAAACAGTTTTTGGTTGCTCGTCGTTGCATGACTCGAGCTCGATAGAACATGCTTTCCTTGCAATTTCAGTACTGCGAACTTTACAGTATATCAGTAAAAACGTTAATAGCCCGACTTCACGCTACTAGAGCGTCCTGTTTCAATCTAAATTCAGATTTAGACGAGAAAAGACTTATATTTTGGCCCCTTGACCTCCGGTGCTTTCCCTGATTGGTTTGTGCTTTGTAATCTTTCTTGGCCAGACTTCATGTCTCCTTCGGCTTTAGCTCGACGTTAGCCTGCGTAGCTTAATATAAAACTAGGTGCATGCGCTGTAGAACCCAATTAGTCATTTGGGGTCAACGAAGAACGGAGCTCATTTTTAGAGTCGGCGCTTCCACAGGAAGCCCGACTAATTATTGACCATAACAGTAGAGATAAGAAGTCATCTGTGCCGTTAAACACTGCCTTTTTTTCAAAGAAAGCCTTTAACTTTGCAAGATCTTGTTTTTCAAGCCAATCGGCGACAAAAGTAATCTCTTTACCGACAAATTCCATTATTATGAATTCCTCCATTGATTATACGCTCGGTCAAGTTATCCCCGCCCCCCACCCCCGGGGCAACCACGTTGTTGTACAAAATCCCCGCCCCTGGACACAGGTCCTTACAAATCCCTGGGGTATGCCCGGGGGGGGAGGGGGGGGGGGGATGGTAACAGCTGGAATTGATCCATGCATAACAGGGAAGGTAGGCCAAGAGGAGAGAAGGTTTTCTATTTCTTCAGTAAAGAATGTCATGGGTGGGTGTGTGTGTGTTTCATTGGCTTCCTTATTGTCTGGGTTCCCTGTGGTGTGTGTGTTTCTTTGGCTTGGCTTCCTTGTCTTTTTCAATAGCTTGGGCTTCCTGTGTTTTATTTAATATTTGATTTGTTTTCAGGAATCAAGCTTCATCTTCTCAATAAAGACATATATGGCTACATGTTGCCTCCCTATGAACACAAGGAAAACTTACACGCAATGCAAATCCTGTTTGTTAATGCCAAACTTGAGTACTTTGGTAAGAACTGAACAAATTGGTCGAACACTGTATTAAATTCGACCACCCTTGTTGCAACGCTTCAGCTGTGCGTCCATCGAGTTATGGATGCACTTGGTCGGCTGCTAAACACTCGAGAAGCTAGAGTCTTACGCTTCTCTCGTGCTTAGCAGCCTCCCGCGTGCATCCATAACTCGATGGACGCACGCTGAGCGTTGACCATTCCTTCAATACATCGTACTGGAAACTTTAGAACATTGCGTTTACACGGTACTGGATGAATTTCGATTTGAGCTGTGCTCCGTGGTCAGACATGGGTCGTATATGGTGGCTGCATAGTGCGCCTTTATATGCCTTCGACTCGGCCACGTTGAACTGCGTCCTTCGTAATTCAGCTACCGGCTGCAATGAAGAATGATTAGCCCCCAAATTGTTATTAATAATTCGAGACCGTTAAAACAGTAGTACGTTTACGTTTAGCCCTAGTGTTTACACGGATCTGTGCTATCGGTACCAATTTTAGATCCCGGTTAGCTGTACTACTTGTGTACCTAATGCATCCTTTTGTTTCAATCTTGTTATCGTGTAAACGCACCTGTTCCGATACAACTTTGTACTTGTCTCAGTCGACCGACTTTGGATCGCCACAATAAGCTACCCAGCCGGGCGACTTATGAGAAATATAAGGAGAATAGAAAATGCATGTACTCGTCTAAAGGCAACGGTGCAACATTGCGCGCAACATTGCAGAAATAGAACGCGATTCAATTTCTGCAACATTGTTGGCAGTGGTGCTCGCAACATATATGCTACTCTCTACGGGCGCGTCTTGCGGGGATCCCAACATAGGATGTTACTCGGCACAGGGAGCCCGACAATACGTATTGCGCGTGCGCGTGCTCTATCACAGGAAACCCATCAAAAAAGACGCAAATATCATTTTATTTAATATTTATTTAGTAGCCTCAGAAGCAATGGTTGGGCTGCATGTGATGTTGCGCGAAATATTGCATCGTGTGTCCACATGTGAATGATCATTTCATTTCTAGTTAACCATCCAGAGACACTCATGACAGTCAGTCCTCATGTCACCGTGATACCGAGCAAGAAAGATAAACTAGATTTTGATGAGGTGAGTAAGACTATTCAATGGTTGGTTGTATGTAAAATGATGGCTACTCCGTCTCTCTCTATTTATAAATATATTGCACAAATCAATTATAGGGACGCAATCACTGTGGATGCTCTTCCAACCTTGGAAATTCATTGGAAATTCTTATTTTTCAATTTCCAAAAGTTTTGGACATTTCCATTGAAGGAGTTTCCAACGTTCGGCTTTCCACGAATTATCAACGATTTCTAGCGAATTTTCAGCGAATTTCCAGAGAATTTCCAACGGTTTCTAACGAATTTTCAACGATTTCTAATGAATTTTCAGCAAATTTCCAACGAATTTCCAACGGAATTCCAATGAATTTCCAACAAAATTGTAACATTTAAATCAAATGCGTAATGAATTAGATTGTTGACTGGGGAGAGGAGGGGGTATTGTACAACTTGAAATACACTGATGGAACCCGCACTATCTCGATTATCTTCGCTAACTTCGAACTAATATACTTTGGATTTGAGGTCTATTCTGTGTCCAGTAACGTAGGCTATCTACTATCTGTTCCTGTACTTAGTAAATCAGCATGTTACGTCGTTGATTGTAAGCTGTATTTGTCATTCCCGATAAGTGTAGACGTCGCTTGATCTGACCAAAGTTTCCCTCTGTTTTTACTCTCAACTTTTGTCTTTTTCGCATCTTCTAAGTTTGACATCTTCGAACGCCATTTGGCAAGGTCTTCGTGTAGCTGCACAAATTGTCCTGGTTATTGTTTTTAGACGGTCTCGGCACCCAAAACTTACGGGCACGCGTGCCATCATTTCCTTTTGCACGACTGAACATTCCTCGCCCGGTTGCCCAAATTGAAGAGTGCCGTGCCCAAATCGCTTGTCGCGTAAACCGGCCTTACAAGACCTTGAGATGAGCGTAACATTGGAAATCCACAGGGAATTAAAACAATATCAATACCATTTTAAACAAACGAGTATATTTTATTTCTTACAATTTACAATGCATATGTAGTGAATAAGAGTTCTCTCAAGCTAAATAGAAATTAAAATTGAAATACAGAAGTTTGAACTGGCACTTAGGCCCCTTCCACACTACGCCTTTTTCGTTTGAAAACGCGTTACTTTTGTATGCGTTTTTACCGAGCGTCCAAACTAAAACGATCGAAAACGGAGATGTTTATCTATGAAAACGGAGGTTTTCGAAAACGCCGCTTTCCAAAGCGGAGACTTTTGAAAACGCAGCTCTATCGTTTTAGTGTGGACGGCAAAAACGGAGCTTTTCAGAAACGCTGACGTCACGACCTTTTCAGAAACTCTACGTCACAACTCAGCCGATAGTATCGCTGGCGCTACTGGAGCATGCGTATTGAACAGAAAAACACGTCCGAACAGAGCCTGGTGACGAAAACGCATCTTTGGATCATCGTTTTCATCCCCTAGTGTGGACGGTCGAAAACGATGTGAAAGCGCTAGTGTGGACGCAGAGCTTTTTATCCGTTTTCGGTCAAAGGAAAACGGAGGTTTCAAAAAACGGATTAGTTTGGACGGCCGGGCTTCAGAGTCTTTTTGGTGATGGTTTAATTTGGTCAACAGTTGGCTCACTGACATTGGCACCGAACAACAGCATCAACTGAACAACAGCATTACGCATATCTTGTATTCTCCAGAAATAAATGACTGGGTTTAGCAAACTGTTTAACATGACAAGTGTTAATGTTAATGTATATGCAATAAACAGTTATATTCCTTTTTTTCTTGTCACAATGAATGTAATGTAAGTAAACAATAACTTTGTTCTGAAACTTTGCATGGACATTAATTATATAATGGACATTTAAAAACTGCAATAAAAAGAGGGGGTCACCATTCTCGTTTTCCCGCTAGATGCTCTTCAAATATATCAATTTATAGGTTTTGTAGCGAAATGTGGTAGCAACCGGAAGTTGTAATCAAAAACCTTTTTTCTCGGTTCAAAGTACTTTTTTATAACATTTCGTACATATAATTCGATGTTTACTAGTTACGCTATACTACTAAATCTATCAAAGTAATTGAATGACTATGAATGTTGAAATATTAATGAATCATGCAAGTATGTTCGCCTCTACGAACGTCCAGAAATCGCACGCTTCAACTCTTCTCATCAAAACATTTGAACATTTTCCCTTCATATTTTGATATATAATACGCAACACCGATTTTATTAAAAATCTCAAATAAAAACTGGTGGTAACCATTCTCGTTTTCGATTGATTTTGGAAAAACTTCACTTACACTTGAAATATTTAACGATTTCCAATGGTTTCCAATGTGCGCGAGCTCGCGCGAGCGTTAGAATCGTGCGCAGTAGAGTGTGCGCAATGCAAAACAAGGGAATTACCTTAATTGTTCGGATTTAACACTAATATTTTATGATCATGCTAAAATGTATAGCAGTTTTTCACAAATAAAATAAGAGTGTTTAGACTCGTTACCAGGCCCCACGCGGAATATTTCATTCAGGAATTAATGAGCAATTCGTCCAATCAGAAGGACGAAATCCATCACGTGCATGTACCTTTATATTGGTGTCGTATCATTGACCTCCCAGTTCCCTGTACGGGACGACATATATGTTGTCCGGCAAGATTGCTCCTTGGTCACACTTTCGGACCGTTGTTCAAATGTGGGATCTTTTGTGAATATCAGTAGTATCGGTGCGCATGTGTGAGGCGTTAGAAGCAACACGATACTGCTATGTACGTGTTTTCCTTGCTGTTTTCTTACTGAAATCATCCGAAAATGTATTACTTTCGAATATCGTATTTGAAGCTGTTCAATAAACTCGCAGATCGTGTTGTATTGGTAACTCGGCTTCGCCTCGTGGTTTTAAACCCGATAAAACACTCCTGTTCGTTTATTAAACAGTACATAATCAATGAAAAATATCGATTCTGATGTTCTTCGTTGTCTACAATTTTACATAAACAAAATTTCCTTTTTTGTATTTTCCAAACAAAATCCCTTTGTGACGTCTTTGAGCACCAGCTACCTGCATCCAGTCTTTAATGATCTTCCTAACTCCAAAAACCCTATCTTCCTGCTTTCTGTTCACCTTAAGCGAGTTTATAATATAAACATTGATAACATCCTAAGAACGCGCGATTTCATAGTAATCATAGTAATCATTTCAGTCTTTGTTTAACGTCATTCACAGGTATCTTGTCTCTTCGCTTTCTGCAAAAAGGTCAATATTTTCGATATCCTTCCTGTAGGCCTGGGATAGGATAAGAGTTTCCAAGTGTCCAGGAGACACGTTTTATTCTAAAATATCCGAAAGCCTAGAAGTACCCTGGAAATTATTGTGTAAAACCATAGAAACTTATTGAGAATGAGCAAACCATTCCACATGCATTCAAACAATATAAATACCCTTTTAAACGAACGAGTATATTTTATTTCTTACAATTTATACAATGCATATGTAGTGAATAAGAGTTCTCTCAAGCTAAAGAGAAATTAACATTGAACTACAGAAGTTTCAACTGTCACTTAGAGTCTTTTTGGTGATGGTTGAATTTGGTCAACAGTTGGCTCACTGACATTGGCACCGAACACTTCGCTTCAACTGAACAACAGCATTGCGCATTTCTTGTATTCTCCAGAAATAAATGACTGGGTTTAACAAACTGTTTAACATGAGAAGTGTCTCGGTTAATTTGTATGCAATAAACCGTTCTATTCCTGTTTTTCTTGTCACAATAAATGTTGTGTAAGTAAACAAAAGAGGACAATAACACAACACAAATGCACCAGTGATGTAATACATCGTGTTGACCGATTTCTTGTATCTCGGCATGTTTATGGTCGGCTGTGCTGATTGCTGTTGAGCTTGGATCTGTGCTGAGTGTCGACGAACGACTTGAGAAATTTTCAGCATCAAAAAGATATTTAGAACAACGACAAAAAATGAGAAAATTAAATGGACCGTTGTCACCGCGGTATGTTTTACCATTGAATAGAACAAACCCCACGACAAACTGATAATCCAAATTGTTATTACAACTATACAAGACCGCTTAGTTGTGACAAGTTCTTGGTATCTTAAATGCATGTGAATAGCAAGAAATCGATCGATAGTAACGGCGGTGACTGTTAAAAGTGATGCAGCTACCAATGGCAGAAAAACTTTACTTATTATGCTAGCACTGATTGTCCATAAGGGAACATTTCTCGTCCACTGCGCAAACATAACAGAAAAATTGGCCGGCTGCACCACAACAGCAACACCAAAGTCAGAGATGGCTAAACTAACAATAAGGATGTAGGAGGGGGTTCGTAAAGACGTCGTCTTCACAAAAGTCAAGATGATCAAGAAGTTTAAAACCGAAGCCAGGAAGGAGCTCGCAGCATTAATGACCATCATGGACACAAAAAAGTTTCGAAAGTGAGCATCTGTTTCCAAACGGAGCATCACGTCAACTCCTCTTGCTGTTTTCAGTCCCTCTGTTGTTGAATTGTTCGTGTTCATGTTTGGCTGTGACGATTTCAGTGTTTCGATCGCTTTTCTCACTGAACCAAAGCAGCTGCAATTTGTACTGAGCCGGTGAACTTGAATTACTGGAGCTCTGTATTAGATAGTGGTCGTTGCAGAATCTCTAGAAACGATTGTCAAATATGTGTAGACTGGTAATTCAGGTGTTGCAATCTTTACTGAACTTGTAGCCCTTGAACCTTGTGAACATACACGCTTGTATTGTACAAGGAGTGTACTTGGTGACTTCTAGTAGCGCGAATCAGACTCGAACCCCGACGTTTCTGCAGCCCTGAAAAAACTCCACTGGATGGATTTCTCGAAGTCTGTACGCTTTCAGTTGTATCAGATCGAAGTCATACAGTGTGTTCAGCAGGAACTTCGTGTCTTGATCTGTATTCTCTTCTAAAGGGCGGTTTGACTGCATGATCGGAAGAAATCCCTCTTGAAAATTAGATTGAAGATCGTTCGATCATTGGATGAAATGCGGTGACGTTTAGGTGCAGTGTTCATCTTAGATAGCAGTGTTGAATATGGATCGAAGCCCAACTTACTTTTATAATCGTTGGATATTTAACTATTAGACAGCTGTTGTTATATTTGATATTGGTTATGATGTGTTATTGGAGAAATTCATTGAACAACGAAATAAGATGGAAACGAAGAATATTCGAGAAAATGGGTTCGTTTGGAAAACCAAAATGGACTTCAAACCCGCTTTGAAAAACTTCAACCGAAACAGTGAAAATGGTGAAAGCGTCCATGTCGGATCCACATAACTTCATTAGTTTCAAAGACTTGTTCTTTTAAAGACCAACATTGTTTAATGTCAGTGTAGATCGTGTCTCAATAAAGCTAACGGGACTGTTGAATCAACGTGATCCGGTCGTCTATATGTGCTGTGTGGAAAAGCTTGCATTTGAAGCTGCTCGAAATGGAATATATAATGTATTGAGCTAGCTGGTAATTTTCTCTTCGTTTTAGAGGTAATTGGTTTTCGAATTGGTCGTCGTATTTTGTCCAATGTGCAGCTGGTACATGCTATCATGGAAATTTGATAGAAACGTCGTGTAAATGTAGACAGAGAAGTATGGTTTGACGTAAAACTACAATTAAAACAATAACTTTCGAGCACTTTTATTTGACCGATTATCCTCAACGTCGACCTGGACATTCTTGAATAATCATTGTTTTACATGTCAAAAGCAAGAGAGCGAGGATTTGACTGATCAGTCTCCCAGTAAATAGTCGCTAGCTTGGTCCCATTTTGGTCCGTCTGATCTGTCTCTTGAAATGATACACATTTCTGAGAATCATATCTACCTACATTGTGATTTACAAGTTGGTTTTCACTTCTATGCATAAGAAAACATAATTCCCACGCAACGCTCTCCAAACACGACTGCGAGTTAGGATACCACAGGAAGCCCAAGCTCTGTAATTATTATTGTAGTGCCCGAGTATACGCTCATTGAGAGTCTTGTTTGACTTTAATGAGATTCCTGACTCCAAATCTCTTGAAATCTCTTGAGGCACGCTGTGAAAGGTTCTTTTTACTCTGGAGCAATAGCATATAATAATTTACCATCCTCTCTTAAAGACGTTACATCTGTGTTAGTTTTTAACTTAAAGAAATCTATAGATAAATTATATAGTAAAATTATTTGGACTTTAGGCTTTCTAGATTTTATATATGACCGATTATTTTTAGAGTATATTAGATTATTTATATTTGACATTCATATTTTATAGTTTTTATGTTTTATTTAGTTCTCCAGGGCGCTCTTTGATGACGAGCATACCCTGGTAAAATATGTATTTATTATTATTATTATTATTATTATTATGACCAAACCATTCAACATGCACTACAAGACCTTGAGATGAGCGTAACATTGGAAATCCACAGGGAATTAAAACAATATAAATACCCTTTTAAACGAACGAGAATATTTTATATCTTACAATTTACAATGTATATGTAGTGAATAAGAGTTTTTTCAACCTAAATAGAAATTAAAATTGAAATACAGAAGTTTCAAGTGTTACTTAGAGTCTTTTTGGTGATGGTTGAATTTGGTCAACAGTTGGCTCACTGACATTGGCACCGAACACTACGCATCAACTGAACAACAGCATTACGCATTTCTTGTATTCTCCAGAAATAAATGACTGGGTTTAACAAACTGTTTAACATGACTAGTGTTACTGTTAATGTATATGCAATAAACAGTTCTATTTCTGTTTTTCTTATCACAATAAATGTAGTGTCAGTAAACAAAGTAGGACAATTACACAACACAAATGCACCAGTGATGTAATACATCGTGTTGACCGATCTCTTGTATCTCGGCATGTTTATGGTCGGCTGTGCTGATTGCTGTTGAGCTTGGATCTGTGCTGAGTGTCGACGAACGACTTGAGAAATGTTCAACATCAAAAAGATATTTAGTAGAACGACAAAATATGAGAAAATTAGATCGACCATTTCTACCGCGATATGTTCTACGTATTTTTATGAATAGTTGGATCTGATGAGCTTGATAAGTCGCTTGATAATTTCAATATTTTCTCTTGTAAAAACCCCAGCTCGCTTTCTTTCTTGGCTTTTGATTTTTCTATATTTTTTCGCGGTTATTCGTGATTTCACGGCGTTGTTAGCAAGTTTTACCTAGCGTAATCAGAAGTACCGGGTAGGGTTTCAATTTGTAATGGATTTCGTCCTCTAAATGACAGGAATTAGCCTCACAGCCTATTTTCATCTTTATTCTCTTGATTTTACACCATTGTCAATATCGTACATCGCGATGAAAAAATTACCCGGTCTTCAGTAAACCGACCAATCGGAACGCGCGCATGGAACCAACCAATCACAGCTTGTTGCTAAAAATAGCCAAGCTAACAATCTGATGGGAACACGTATACTAAGAGATGGACTCCCCTAGTAATTTTCCCTGACAGCTGTTGTTATATTTGATATTGGTTATGATGTGGTTATTGGAGAAATTCATTGAACAACGAAATAAGCTGCAAACATGGAATATTCGAGAAGATGGGTTCGTTTGGAAAACAAAAATGGACTTGAAAACTTTTGGAAAGCTCCAACCAAAACAGTGAAAATGGTGAAAGCGTGCATGTCGGATCCACATAACTTCATTAGTTTCAAAGACTTGTTCTTTTAAAGACCAACATTGTTTAATGTCAGTGTAGATCGTGTCTCAATAAAGCTATCGGGACTGTTGAATCAACGTGATCCGGTCGTCTATATGTGCTGTGTGGAAAAGCTTGCATTTGGAGCTGCTTGAAATGGAATATATAATGAGCTAGCTGGTAATTTTCTCTTCGTTTCAGAGGTAATTGGTTTTCGAATTGGTCGTCGTATTTTGTCCAATGTGCACTGAGCTGGTACTAAGCTGGTACATGCTATCATGGAAATTTGATAGAAACGTCGTGTAAATGTAGACAGAGAAGGTGTTGTAATCTTCCTTGCATGGTGCTCAAATTGTTTTAATTGTAGTTACAGTCATTTGCAAAAATTCTGGCCGCTACGAAATATCAATATATCAATATATCGGGTGCATTATGGGTAATTAAATAATCGAAAATTCCCCTTAAAGCGGGTTAACGCCAGCAAAGTTGGTGGAAATATTTAGTATAATGTTTATTTTAGTCATACGTTTGTTGTTTGTAACTTTTGCTTCATTTAAAAAGTTTGGAAACTCAAAATAGTATTATTTAATTACCCATAATGCACCATAATATTGATATATCGTGGCGGCCAGAATTTTTGCAAATGACTGTATATATATCATATATAATTACGTCAAACCATACTTTTAAAGTGCATATGAAGCCAATTTTTTATATTTTTGAAAATCACTTACATATGAAGTGAATAGTGGGATGGTTCAGTATGAGTTTCGAATTTGCGAGTTATAAAGGTTTGAAATCGCGATATGCTAATATCACGACGTCATTTTGAAGTCATTTTGGTTGCAATTTATTATACAAAAGCGCCCTTGTGCAAATTATTGACATTTTTTAATGTGGCACAAAGTTTTCTACAACTTATATAAATGATGTTAAGCTTTTTTTTCTATTTCAGAGAAGAGTGCTGCTTTTCGATATCCTTACTTTGCGGCTAATTTGATTTGATTTCTTATTTTTATGTCTGGGATAGGATCAGAATTTCGAAGTGTTCAAGAGAAACTCTTTATTCTAATTTGTTTGAAAACCCCTCAATTGAAGACCTTAGAAGTAACGATCTTTAAAGCCTGATGCTATTGTCTAGAAGCACGCTGGAAATTATTGTGTAAAACCAAGAAACTTATTGAGAATGAGCAAACCATTCCACATGCACTACAAGACCTTGAGATGAGCGTAACATTGGAAATCCACAGGGAATTAAAACAATATAAATACCCTTTTAAACGAACGAGTATATTTTATTTCTTACAATTTACAATGCATATGTAGTGAATAAGAGTTCTCTCAAGCTAAATAGAAATTAACATTGAAATAAAGAAGTTTGAACTGTCACTTAGAGTCTTTTTGGTGATGGTTTAATTTGGTCAACAGTTGGCTCACTGACATTGGCACCGAACACTTCGCATCAACTCAACAACAGCATTACGCATTTCTTGTATTCTCCAGAAATAAATGACTGGGTTTAACAAACTGTTTAGCATGAGAAGTATCTCACTTAATGTTTCTGCAATGGACAGTTCTATTCCTGTTTTTCTTGTCACAATCAATGTGGCATGAGTAAACAAAGTAGGATAATAACACAATACAAATACACCAGTAATGTAATACATCGTGTTGACCGATTTCTTGTATCTCTGCATGTTTATGGTCGGCTGTGCTGATTGCTGTTGAGCTTGGATCTGTGCTGAGTGTCGACGAACAACTTGAGAAATGTTCAGCATCAAAAAGATATTTAGTAGAATGACAAAAAATATGAAAATTAGAGCGACCATTTTTACCGCGGTATGTTTTACCATTGAATAGAACAATCCCCACCACAAACTGATAATCCAAATTACTATTACAACTATACAAGACCGCTTAGTTGTGACAAGTTCTTGGTATCTTAAATGCATGTGAATAGCAAGAAATCGATCGACAGTGACGGCGGTGACTGTTAAAAAGGATGCATTTACCAACGTTGGGAAAACTATACATACTATGTTATCACTTACTGTCCATAAGGGAACATTTCTCGTCCACTGGGCAAACATAAGAGAAAAATAGGCCGGCTGCACCACAACAGCAACACCAAAGTCAGAGATGGCTAAACTAAAAATAAGGATGTAGGAGGGGGTTCGTAAAGACGTGCTGACTGTCGACGAACGACTTGAGAAATTTTCAACATCAAAAAGATATTTAGAACAAAGACAAAAAATGAGAAAATTAAATGGACCGTTGTCACCGCGGTATGTTTTACCATTGAAAGGAACAAACCCCACGACAAACTGATAATCCAAATTGTTATTACAACTATACAAGACCGCTTAGTTGTGACAAGTTCTTGGTATTTTAAATGCATGCGGATAGCAAGAAATCGATCGATAGTGACGGCGGTGACTGTTAGAAAGGATGTTACTGCCAGTGGCGGCAAAACTTTCCTTACTATGTTAAAACTGATTGTCCATAAGGGTACATTTCTCGTCCACTGCGCAAACATAAGAGAAAAATAGGCCGGCTGCACCACAACACCAACACCAAAGTCAGAGATGGCTAAACTAAGAATAAGGATGTAGGAGGGGGTTCGTAAAGACGTCGTCTTCACAAAAGTCAAGATGGTCAAGAAGTTTAAAACCGAAGCCAGGAAGGAGCTCACAGCATTAATGACCATCATGGACACAAAAAAGTATCGAAAGTGAGCATCTGTTTCCAAACTGAGCATCGCGTCAAATCCTCTTGCTGTTTTCAGTCCCTCTGTTGTTGAATTGTTCGTGTTCATGTTTGGCTGTGACGATTTCAGTGTTTCGATCGCTTTTCTCACTGAACCAAAGCAGTTGCAGTTTGTACTGAGCCGGTGAACTTGAATTACTGGAGTTCTGTATTAGATAGTGGTCGTTGCAGAACTCTAGAAACGATTGTCAAATATGTGTAGACTGGTAATTCAGGTGTTCCAATCTTTACTGAACATATCAAACTTATGTTCTGCATCGTTGAACATTTGCTCCTGTTGGGATCCAGTATCACGCGGACAACGTTTTTTGTTAATGCTTTGTTTACTAATGCACGTGAGGCCCGATTGATCCAGCAATTTGTTCACTATGACCGCTAAATAAAGCAGATTCGTACGTGACTGGATTCAACTTTTTCCTTTGACAATGTGTAAATGAGGTAGCTAAAATATAAGAGATGGAAAAGCTGCATATGTTTCCTCAACGGGAAAATATATCACAAATTCGAACTAACTTATTGATCTCGTGCGTGTAAATATTGGAAATTGCCTTCAAAAAACGTCCTTTCCGAGCCATAATTTATTTGCGAATTCGCCGGCCTATGTAGCTTCTACATACAGACCGAGATACAGAGCACCAATATGATGTTCACAATTACCAAACAAAGAGTTTTAGATTTCATTTTGCCACCGCTTAATTAAGTTTAATATACATGTATTTTATATCAAAATGCGCGTACAATTACAGAGCATTAGAATCCGGCGGTAGGTTTTTGATTGACACAATTCCCAAAGAATTCAGAGGGATTTTGTGTGCAGCGTATGTCACGCTCTCCTATATCTCTTCAGAGATTTCAGTTCGATTGACTTTGAAGAAACGGAAAATGCCACCTTCAAACCTCTTTATTTGTGCTTGAATTGCCAGCTTATTCATTCCTTACATATTCGTCTTTTATATTCCGTTGGTAGGTTTTTGATTTGAATTTTAACAATGCAGTAAAAAGCAAAAATGTATCAAAATCATGCTGTTTTTCGCCTAAACAAGACTCGCCTCATCTGCATATGTGAAACAATGACCTTTTGTATAACATAAGTTTGATATGTTGTAGCCCTTGAAACTTGTGGACATACACGCTTGTATTGTACACGCGACTTGTAACGCGAATTAGACTCGAACTCCGACGTCTCTGCAGCCCCGAAAATACACCGTAGTCTGTACACTTTCAGTTTAATCAGATCGAAGTTATACAGTGCGTTCAGCACGAACTTCGTGTCTTAAAAATTAGATTGAAGATCGTTTGATCATTGGACGAAATGGTAACGTTTAGGTGCAGTGTCCATCTTAGATAGCAGTATTGAATATGGATCGAAGACCAATTTACTTTTATAATCGTTGGATAATTAACTATTAGACAGCTGTTGTTATATTTGATATTGGTTATGATGTGTTATTGGAGAAATTCATTGAACAACGAAATAAGCTGCAAACGTGGAATATCCGAGAAAATGGGTTCGTTTGGAAAACCAAAATGGACTTGAAACCCGCTTGTAATTTTCTCTTCGTTTCAGAGGTAATTGGTTTTCGAATTGGTCGTCGTATTTTGTCCAATGTATAGCTGGTACATGCTATCATGGAAATTTGCTAGAAACGTCGTGTAAATGTAGATAGAGAAGGTGTTGTAATCTTCCTTGCATGGTGCTCAAATTGTTTTAGTTTTAGTTTTATTTCAAACCATACGTAAAAGAATGGAAAAGTTCGTTCACTAAACTTACCGACAAGGATATTGAGTAGGGTCGTCATGTCACATTGGCTTATTTCACTTTAGACTGGGCGCAGTGAGCTGATGTACATATATCAACCTATGTGGAACGTTTAAATTGTCATGATGATCTTACTGTAATCGGATAGAGAAATGACAATTATTTCAGCACACTTTTGACAAGAAATGATAAAATTATCGGTTAGTAAGCAAAAACAAAACTATACAACTGTATTTAGAGTGAAATCTTGATATGCAATTAGGAAGGACTGTATAAAATTAGCATGTCCCCCGTCACATATTTAAAGCTGTACACGGCTGTCTCACTGAATTTCGTCTTTATAATAGTGTCGAATAAAAACGTGCTGCTGCTAGAAGAAGTAGAGATATGAGAGAAAAACATATTTAGTTTTGGTTTGTAGATTATTGCGCAAGTTTACAATGAAAGATTACGTGTCCCCTTCTGATCCGGTTTTCTACATAAACATATTTTTTGACGAAAATATTTCAAACCTACCTAGAAAACCAGAAACTATATAGAAAAATGTAAAGTCCATTAATTTCTTAACAATTTATTTGGCGTTCTTTTGTTTAAAATCGGATTGATACTTCAGTAAATATATAACATCAAAGTTGACTGAATGCATCTGTCGATAGACAAAAAAATACAATCAAAACATCATTTGTCTTTCAAATTTCGCGCTTTGATGCAAGTACTTAAATCAGGATTTCAACAGATCTTTGGGAGCAAGTTGTCCATTCAGCATATAATAGTATGCCGGTAAAAAATATCTTGTACTGCTTAATTTTATTTTTCTGTTACACTAGGAAGTTTCCTGATTTTTTTTGTCAACACAAATGCCAATGATTTGCATAATACAACACGTAGTCACGCAAAACCTTTTCGGCTCTTTATAATTCCTTAAAATAATGATTGCCAACTTTGTTCTGAAACTTTGCATGGACATTAATTATGTAATGGACATTTAAAAACTGCAATAAAAAGAGGGGGTCACCATTCTCGTTTTCCCGCTAGATGCTCTTCAAATATATCAATTTATAGGTTTTGTTACGAAATGTGGTAGCAACCGAAAGTTGTAATCAAAAAAATTTTTTCTCGGTTCAAAGTACTTTTTTATAACATAATGTACATATAATTCGAAGTTTACTAGTTAAGCTATACTACGAACTTCCAGAAATCGCACGTTTTAACTCTTCTCATTAAAACATCTGGAAATTTTTCCTTCATATTTTGATCGCAGCACCGATTTTTTTTTAAATCTCAAATAACAAATCGGGGTCACCATTCTCGTTTTCGATTGATTTTGAAAAAACTTCACTTACACTTGAAATATTCTTCGTTGTCTACTATTTTACATAAATAACATTTCGTATTTTTAGGTCTGGGATAGGATAAGAGTTTCCAAGTATCCAGGTGCAACCCTTTATTCTAATATTGAAAACCTTAGAAGTAACGATATCAAGCCTTATGCTATGGTCTAGAAGCACCCTGGAAATTATTGTGTAAAACCATAGAAACTTATTGAGAATAAACAAACCATTCAACATGCACTACAAGACCTTGAGATGAGCGTAACCTTGAAAATCCACAGGGAATTAAAACAATATAAATACCCTTTTAAATGAACGAGTATATTTTATTTCTTACAATTTACAATGCATATGTAGTGAATAAGAGTTCTCTCAAGCTAAATAGAAATTAAAACTGATCGAAATACTGAAGTTTAAAGTGTCACTTAGGCCTACGGCAAACGTCGAACCGAACCATGAACTTAATTCAGTCGAACCTATTAATTTTGTGGATACACTGCATTAAACCTTTATTATTTTAATTATTATTATTAAATAGGCTGATGGATAGTAATAATATGATGGTCCCGTGATTATAATTTGCTGAGAAGGCTTATTTTTAATAGGATCGGCGCGACTTAAGTTCGACGTTTACATTAGGCCTTAGAGTCTTTTTGGTGATGGTTTAATTTGGTAATTGGTCAACAGTTGGCTCACTGACATTGGCACCGAACACTTCGCATCAACTGAACAACAGCATTACGCATTTCTTGTATTCTCCAGAAATAAATGACTGGGTTTAACAAACTGTTTAACATGACAAGTGTCTCACTTACAGTGAATGCAATGGACAGTTCTATTCCTTCTTTTTTTGTCACAATGAATGTAGTGTCAGTACACAAAGTAGGACAATAACACAACACAAATGCACCAGTGATGTAATACATCGTGTTGACCGATCTTTTGTATCTCGGCATGTTTATGGTCGGCTGTGCTGATTGCTGTTGAGCTTGGATCTGTGCTGAGTGTCGACGAACGACTTGAGAAATGTTCAACATCAAAAAGATATTTAGTAGAACGACAAAAAATATGAAAATCACATCGACCATTTCTACATAATAACATACCGCGGTATGTTCTACCATTGAAGCGATCAAACCCCACGACAAACTGATAATCCAAATTGTTATTACAACTATACAAGACCGCTTAGTTGTGACAAGTTCTTGGTATCTTAAATGCATGCGAATAGCAAGAAATCGATCGATAGTGACGGCGGTGACTGTTAAAAATGATGTTATTGTCAATGGCGGCAAAATTATAGATACTATGTTATCACTTACTGTCCATAAGGGAACATTTTTCGTCCACTGCGCAAACATAAGAGAAACATAGACCGGCTGCAGTAGAACACCAACACCAAAGTCAGAGATGGCTAAACTAAGAATAAGGATGTAGGAGGGGGTTCGTAAAGACGTCGTCTTCACAAAAGTCAAGATGGTCAAGAAGTTTAAAACTGAAGCCAGGAAGGAGCTCACAGCATTAATGACCATCATGGACACAAAAACGTTTCGAAAGTGAGCATCTGTTTCCAAACTGAGCATCGCATCAAATCCTCTTGCTGTTTTCAGTCCCTCTGTTGTTGAATTGTTCGTGTTCATGTTTGGCTGTGACGATTTCAGTGTTTTGATCGCTTTTCTTACTGAACCAAAGCAGCTGCAGTTTGTACTGAGCCGTGAAGTACAATGCTTTTAAATCTCTAAGCTCTGGAAAAGTTAACAAGGCCAATATTTCTCAAAAATAAGCCTTATGACCCGTTATGAAATGCTTTACTGCTGTGAAGTTTGATCAAAATCGCCCGGTCAGAGTTTTCAAAGACTTGTTCTTTTAAAGACCAACATTGTTTAATGTCAGTGTAGATCGTGTCTCAATAAAGCTATCGGGACTGTTGAATCAACGTGATCCGCTCGTCTATATGTGCTGTGTGGAAAAGCTTGCATTTGAAGATGCTTGAAATGGAATATATATTGAGCTAGCTGGTAATTTTGTCTTTGTTTCAGAGGTAATTGGTTTTCGAATTGGTCGTCGATTTTGTCCAATGTGCAGCTGGTACATGCTATCATGGAAATTTGATAGAAACGTCGTGTAAATGTAGACAGAGAAGAAGTTGTAATCTTCCTTGCATGGTGCTCAAATGGTTTTAATTCAAGCGTTGGAAGTGACGTCATAGACCACAAAAATTAGAACTGTGAATCCTATCAAATTGATTCTTTGCAGTGTTTTAGCGAACTGTGATGTGAGTTATTGTAGAAAATTTCAGATGGGCTCGATGTTTTGTGTCCGAGTTGTAGACGTTTGAATTGTGTCACGCAACTCTGGCCTAACGCTAATCACGTATCCGAAAAGTCGTCGGGAAATCAAGAAAATTGGTACCAAATGAAATGTCTTTTAGTTTTATCTGATTTACTTATCAATTTATAGTGAAATTAAGTGAGGTGTATCAACTTTAAGCTTGAATTTAGTGGGAAATTTAGCTTTTGAAATGTTGGCGGCCATCTTCGATGGCAACAACTGTCATGCAACATGGCGCCACCATACATTTACACCAAATATTTGGAAACTTCGTTCGCCCATAACTCGGTAAATAAATGCTCTTCTGCTCCAAAATTTGTCTCACTGGTGTTCTTTTGATTGCTCTACAAGCTCATAAGCTTTTTATTTGATTTGGTAAAGGAAATAATATTTCACCACGTGATTACAACGCAAGAATTGTAGATTTACGTCAAATCATACTTAAAAGAATGGAAAAGTCCGTTCACTAAACTTACTGACATGGATATTGAGTAGGGTCGTCATGTGACATTGGTTTATTTGACTATAATAAGATTCCTTACGCGCTTATAGATTGTTGTTCACAATTCCATAACTTGTGTTTTGTGCGGTCGTAAATAACTTCGAAGCACATGGCAAGCAATAGTCCAGTAATCATTTCAGTCTTTGTTTAACGTCATTCACAGGTATCTTGTCTCTCTGCCAAAATGTCAGTATTTTTGATATCCTTACTTGGGCTGAATTGATTGGATTTCGTATCTTTAGGTCTGGGATAGGATCTTATTTTCTAAGTATCCAGTTCAAAACCCTTTTATCTAACATTTCAGAAAACCTCTTACTAGAAGACCTTAGAAATATTAGAAGTAACGATATATAAAGCTTTGTACTATGGTGTAGAAGTACCCTGGAAATTATTGTGTAAAACCATAGAAACTTACTGAGAATGAGCAAACAATTCAACATGCACTACAAGACCTTGAGATGAGCGTAACCTTGAAAATCCACAGTGAATTAAAACAATATTAAAAATATAGTAGTTTCTAGGTAAATTAAAGACAAAACATTTGAGTATTACTCCATTTACTGCTACTCGAGTTTCACGCTTACGCGATCTTCAGGCAGTGAAACATATATGCTAGTGTTCGATGTATATAAGAGGCAGTTTGACCCAATGGGTCAGCTAATGTTCCCGTTATGACAGTTTCAATGATATAGATTATGATCTCTTGATAATAAGTATATTTTATTTCTCACAATTTACAATGCAAATGTAGTGAATGAGAGTTAACCTGAATAGAAATTAAAATTGAAATACAGAAGGTTTAAACATGTTCCTTCGGGCATACAATTGTCATTACTGCTGTTGATGGCTTCTGGAGAGAAGCCGAAATATTCAGTATTAAAATCATGTCGCAAATTCTTCTCGTTTTTTTCTGGTGATGGTTGAATTTGGTCAACAGTTGGCTCACTGACATTGGCACCGAACACTTCGCATCAACTGAACAACAACATTGCGCATTTCTTGTATTCTCCAGAAATAAATGACTGGGTTCAACAAACTGTTTAACATGAGAAGTGAATTAGATAACGTTTGAGCAATAAACATTTCTATTCCTGTTTTTCTTGTCACAATCAATGTAGTTTGAGTAAACAAAGCAGGACAATAACACAACACAAATGCACCAGTGATGTAATACATCGTGTTGACCGATCTCTTGTATCTCGGCATGTTTATGGTCGGCTGTGCTGATTGCTGTTGAGCTTGGATGTGTTCTGAGTGTCGACGAACGACTTGAGAAATGTTCAGCATCAAAAAGATATTTAGTAGAACGACAAAAAATATGAAAATTAGAGCGACCATTTCTACCGTGGTATGTTTTACCATTGAAACGATCAAACCCCACGGCAAACCGATAATCCAAATTGTTATTACAACTATACAAGACCGCTTAGTTGTGACAAGTTCTTGGTATCTTAAATGCATGCGAATAGCAAGAAATCGATCGATAGTGACGGCGGTGACTGTTAAAAATGATGTTATTGTCAATGGCGGCAAAATTGTACTTGCTATGTTATTACTTACTGTCCATAAGGGAACATTTCTCGTCCACTGCGCAAACATGAGAGAAAAATAGGCCGGCTGCAGTAGAACACCAACACCAAAGTCAGAGATGGCTAAACTAAGAATAAGGATGTAGGAGGGGGTTCGTAAAGACGTCGTTTTCACAAAAGTCAAGATGGTCAAGAAGTTTAAAACCGAACTAGCCAGGAAGGAGCTCACAGCATTAATGACCATCATGGACACAAAAAAGTATCGAAAGTGAGCATCTGTTTCCAAACGGAGCATCGCGTCAAATCCTCTTGGTGTTTTCAGTCCCTTTGTTGTTGAATTGTTCGTGTTCATGTTTGGCTGTGACGATTTCAGTGTTTCGATCGCTTTTCTTACTGAACCAAAGCAGCTGCAGTTTGTACTGAGCCGGTGAACTTGAATCACTGTAGTTCTGTATTAGATAGTGGTCGTTGCAGAATCTCTAGAAACGATTGTCAAATAGTATGTGTAGACTGGTAATTGCCCATTTCAAACCATGTGATGTAAACATGATATTATCCTTTATATTTCTGAAATTTATTCGTTCATATTGAAAGGACTAATTATCCAGAGAACACCATGTTTACATAATAATACATCACATGGTTTGAAATGGGCAATTTACATACGAAGCTAAAGAGATAATTGGATTTCGAATTGGTCGTCGTATTTTGTCCAATGTGCAGCTGGTACATGCTATCATGGAAATTTGATAGAAACGTCGTGTAAATGTAGTAGTAGTAGTAGTAAGACTTTATTTAAAGAGGGTGACACGTGACAGTATAAAAGTAAACTGATAAACTTGTGGCCCTAACAAAACTCAAAAAGAAAAGAAATATATATATATATAATATACAAAATATGTAAAACTATAAAAATGCTAAAAACTACTATAATTATGCTATAATATAATATAATGTAGACAGAGAAGAAGTTGTAATCTTCCTTGCATGGTGCTCAAATTGTTTTAATTGTAGTTTTACGTCAAACAATACAATGGAGAAGTGAGTAGGGTCGTCACGTGACATTGACTTATTTGACTATAATAAGATTCCTGACGCGCTTATAGATTGTTGTTCACAATCCCAAAACTTGTGTTTTGTGCGGTCGTACTTCGAAGCACATGGCAACCAATAGTCTAGTAATCATTTCAGTCTTTGTTTAGCGTCATTTACAGGTATCTTGTCTCATCGCTTTCTGCAAAAATTTCAGCATTTTAGATGTCCTTTTTTGATTGCATATTTTTAGATCTGGAATAGGATCAGATTTTCCAAGTATTCAGGAGAAACCCTTTATTCTAACATTTCAGAAAAGCCCTTAATTGAAGACCTTATAGAAGTAACGATTTAAGGTCTTATGTTCTGGCTTAGAAGCACCCTGGAAATTATTGTGTAAATCCATAGAAACTTATTGAGAATGACCAAACCATTCAACATGCACTACAAGACCTTGAGATGAGCGTAACCTTGAAAACCCACAGAGAATTAAAACAATATAAATATCCTTTTAAATGAACGAGTATATTTTATTTCTTACAATTTACAATGCATATGTAGTGAATAAGAGGTCTCTCAAGCTAAATAGAAATTACAATTGAAATACAGAAGTTTGAACTGGCACTTAGAGTCTTTTTGGTGATGGTTGAATTTGGTCAACAGTTGGCTCACTGACATTGGCACCGAACACTTCGCATCAACTGAACAACAGCATTACGCATTTCTTGTATTCTCCAGAAATAAATGACTGGGTTTAACAAACTGTTTAACATGACTAGTGTCTGAGTTAAAGTGAATGCAATGAACAGTTCTATTCCTAATTTTCTTGTCACAATGATTATAGTTCGAGTAAACAAAATAGGACAATAACACAACACAAATGCACCAGTGATGTAATACATCGTGTTGACCGATCTCTTGTATCTCGACATGTTTATGGTCGGCTGTGCTGATTGCTGTTGAGCTTGGATCTGTGCTGAGTGTCGACGAACGACTTGAGAAATTTTCAACATCAAAACTATATTTAGTAGAACGACCACAAATATGAAAATTAGAGCGACCATTTCTACCGCGGTATGTTTTACCATTGAAACCATCAAACCCCTCGACAAACTGATAATCCAAATTGTTATTACAACTATACAAGACCTCTTAGTTGTGACAAGTTCTTGGTATCTTAAATGCATGTGAATTGCAAGAAATCGATCGATAGTGACGGCGGTGACTGTTAAAAGTGATGCGGTTACCAATGGCGGGAAAACTTTACTTACTATGTTTAAACTGATTGTCCATAAGGGAACATTTCTCGTCCACTGCGCAAACATAAGAGAAAAATAGGCCGGCTGCAGTAGAACACCAACACCAAAGTCAGAGATGGCTAAGCTAAGAATAAGGATGTAGGAGGGGGTTCGTAAAGACGTCGTTTTCACAAAAGTCAAGATGGTCAAGAAGTTTAAAACCGAACTAGCCAGGAAGGAGCTCACAGCATTAATGACCATCATGGACACAAAAAAGTATCGAAAGTGAGCATCTGTTTCCAAACGGAGCATCGCGTCAAATCCTCTTGGTGTTTTCAGTCCCTTTGTTGTTGAATTGTTCGTGTTCATGTTTGGCTGTGACGATTTCAGTGTTTCGATCGCTTTTCTTACTGAACCAAAGCAGCTGCAGTTTGTACTGAGCCGGTGAACTTGAATCACTGTAGTTCTGTATTAGATAGTGGTCGTTGCAGAATCTCTAGAAACGATTGTCAAATAGTATGTGTAGACTGGTAATTGCCCATTTCAAACCATGTGATGTAAACATGATATTATCCTTTATATTTCTGAAATTTATTCGTTCATATTGAAAGGACTAATTATCCAGAGAACACCATGTTTACATAATAATACATCACATGGTTTGAAATGGGCAATTTACATACGAAGCTAAAGAGATAATTGCTGGCTTTCAATCAGCTGTTAAAACTCCTTGAATCTCATTATTTGCTTCAAATGACGGGCAAACACTGCCCTCCATGTGCTATCAAGCAGAGAGTATTCTATTGAAAAGCTGATGAAAATTCCTCACGAGACCGGAAATAACGTCTAATGAAATCAAGCAATTGGATTTCGAATTGGTCGTCGTATTTTGTCCAATGTGCAGCTGGTACATGCTATCATGGAAATTTGATAGAAACGTCGTGTAAATGTAGTAGTAGTAAGACTTTATTTAAAGAGGGTGACACGTGACAGTATAAAAGTAAACTGATAAACTTGTGGGCTTAACAAAACTCAAAAAGAAAAGAAATATATATATATATAATATACAAAATATGTAAAACTATAAAAATGCTAAAAATTACTATAATTATGCTATAATATAATATAATGTAGACAGAGAAGAAGTTGTAATCTTCCTTGCATGGTGCTCAAATTGTTTTAATTGTAGTTTTACGTCAAACAATACAATGGAGAAGTGAGTAGGGTCGTCACGTGACATTGACTTATTTGACTATAATAAGATTCCTGACGCACTTATAGATTGTTGTTCACAATCCCAAAACTTGTGTTTTGTGCGGTCGTACTTCGAAGCACATGTCAACCAATAGTCTAGTAATAATTTCAGTCTTTGTTTAGCGTTATTTACATGTATCTTGTCTCATCGCTCTCTGCAAAAATTTCTGCTTTTTAGATGTCCTTTTTTTTATTGCGTATTTTTAGATCTGGAATAGGATCAGATTTTCCAAGTATTCAGGAGAAACTCTTTATTCTAACATTTCAGAAAAGCCCTTAATTGAAGACCTTATAGAAGTAACGATTTAAGGTCTTATGTTCTGGCTTAGAAGCACCCTGGAAATTATTGTGTAAATCCATAGAAACTTATTGAGAATGACCAAACCATTCAACATGAACTACAAGACCTTGAGTTGAGCGTGACCTTGAAAATCCACAGTGAATTAATACAATATTAAGTGAACGAGTATATTTTATTTCTTACAATTTACAATGCATATGTAGTGAATAAGAGTTCTCTCAAGCTAAATAGAAATTACAATTGAAATACAGAAGTTTGAACTGTCACTTAGAGTCTTTTTGGTGATGGTTGAATTTGGTCAACAGTTGGCTCACTGACATTGGCACCGAACACTTCGCATCAATTGAACAACAGCATTACGCATTTCTTGTATTCTCCAGAAATAAATGACTGGGTTTAACAAACTGTTTAACATGACTAGTGTCTGAGATAAAGTGAATGCAATAAACAGTCCTATTCCTAATTTTCTTGTCACAATGATTATAGTTCGAGTAAACAAAATAGGACAATAACACAATACAAATGCACCAGTGATGTAATACATCGTGTTGACCGATCTCTTGTATCTCGGCATGTTTATTGTCGACTGTGCTGATTGCTGTTGAGCTTGGATCTGTGCTGAGTGTCGACGAACGACTTGAGAAATGTTCAACATCAAAACTATATTTAGTAGAACGACCACAAATATGAAAATTAGAGCGACCATTTCTACCGCGGTATGTTTTACCATTGAAACCATCAAACCCCTCGACAAACTGATAATCCAAATTGTTATTACAACTATACAAGACCGCTTAGTTGTGACAAGTTCTTGGTATCTTAAATGCATGTGAATAGCAAGAAATCGATCGATAGTGACGGCGGTGACTGTTAAAAGTGATGCAGCTACCAATGGCGGGAAAACTTTACCTACTATGTTCAAACTGATTTTCCATAAGGGAACATTTCTCGTCCACTGCGCAAACATAAGAGAAAAATAGGCCGGCTGCAGTAGAACACCAACACCAAAGTCAGAGATGGCTAAACTAAGAATAAGGATGTAGGAGGGGGTTCGTAAAGACGTCGTTTTCACAATAGTCAAGATGGCCAAGAAGTTTAAAACCGAAGCCAGGAAGGAGCTCACAGCATTAATGACCATCATGGACACAACAAAGTTTCGAAAGTGAGCATCTGTTTCCAAACGGAGCATCGCGTCAAATCGTCTTGCTGTTTTCAGTCCCTCTGTTGTTGAATTGTTCGTGTTCATGTTTGGCTGTGACGATTTCAGTGTTTCGATCGCTTCTCTTACTGAACCAAAGTAGCTGCAGTTTGTACTGAGCCGGTGAACTTGAATTACTGGAGTTCTGTATTAGATAGTGGTCGTTGCAGAATCTCTAGAAACGATTGTCAAATATGTGTAGACTAGTAATTCAGGTGTTCCAATCTTTACTGAACTTGTACCCCTCGAAACTTGTGAACATGCACGCTGTACAAGGAGCGTACTTGGCGACTTCTAGCGTCAACGATACTCCAACCTCAACTGTTCTACAGCCCCGTACTGAAATACTCGGCTAGATTTCTTGGTTTCCGGACGCTTTCCAAGTCCTACACACATGCAGTGCATTCAGTAGGATATTGGAATTGTGGTCGATTTGACTGATCGGAAAAGACACCAAGCATAAAAGTCGATAAGGAAGGACAAAATTGATTGTTTGAAGTGTTGTCGTGTAGAGTCAGACAGATGACGGTTTTGGATAATTAAGCAACCTCAACAAGTTAGGGTAAAATACGGAGATATCGATTGATAACTCGTCGCCGTACACGCAATTCTTATTCGAACAAAGCCGAGAGTTTGTAGTTTGTTTTGAATGTAAAATTATCATCAATTTTGTACAATGAAGATCCCGTAAGTTGGCATTTTTAAACTCTGGAAAAGTTAAACAAACCAATATATCTCAAAAATATCGTCTATATCTGTGTGGAAAAGCTTGTATTTGAAGCTGCTTGAATTGGAATATATAATGAGCTAGCTGGTAATTTTCTCTTTGTTTCAGAGGTAATTGGTTTTCGAATTGGTCGTCGTATTTTGTCCAATGTGCAGCTGGTACATGCTATCATGGAAATTTGATAAAAACGTCGTGTAAATGTAGATAGAAAAGGTGTTGTAATCTTCCTTGCATGGTGCTCAAATGGTTTTAATTGTAGTTTTACCTCAAACAATACTTAAAGTGCATTTGAAGCGAAATTCATCAAGATGTCAAATATTTCAGAAAGTTTGACGACTCTTCGTCATTGATCGTGATTCGGCTCAGCTTTTCTCACTTTTCTTCGTGTTTCGTGTTCACAGGATACAAAAACAAAGTGTAACAAGCATTCTTCTGTAATTTTCTGACAGAAAAAATAGCATTCTTCAAATCGTTTTTCGTGTCAAAACTGCACAGATAAAAGTTGTCGAGTCGCTTTGCTACGGCTACGGTTTTACACAATAGCTCTCGACTTCTCCCAAACTTCCCTCGTGTTTATATCAGGCTATGTAAACACGGGAAACGTTTTCTATTGAAGAAATAGAAAACGAGGCAGCATGCTCTATCGAGTTATAGAAGCACGCGGGAATTGGAAGAAGACGAGAGAAGTGCTAGGAGAAGCACGAGGCGTAGCCGAGTGCTTCTCGCACTTCTCGAGTCTTCTTTCAATTCCCAAGTGCTTCTATAACTCGATGGAGCACAGCTGCCGAGTTTTCTATTTCTTTTATAAAATACAAGTATGATTTTAAAGCAAGTTTGCAATTTTGTTCGTTGCAAAAATGTTTGAATATCTGCGCGCGCGTGCACTGTGCTCTCATAGAGCACGCGGAATACGCATCCTTTGGCCAATCAGAGCGCGCGTTATATCATAGTTATTTTATAATTGTTAATTATTACACAGTTCGCAAGTTTTAATTGTAGTTTTACCTCAAACAATACTTAAAGTGTATTTGAAGCGAAATTTGTTATCAGTGTTAAACATCGATTACATATGAAGTGAATAATAGGATGGTTCGGTATGAGCTTCGAATTTGCGAATTATAATTTATTATACAAAAGCGCCCTTGTGCAAATTATTGACATTTTAAAATCTGGCAAAAAAAATTCAACAACTTATATAAATAATGTTAAACTTTTTTTTCTATTTCAGAGAAGAGTGCTGCTTGAAAAAATACAAATAAGTTTAATACGGCGTGCAACCAAGTTGACGTCACCGAATTAGCATATCACGATTTCAAACCTTTATAACTCGCAAATGCGAAGCTCAAATCACAAAATACTGAAACATCCCAATATTCACTTCATATGTAATCGATTTTTAAAAGAAACAATTTCGCTTCATATGCACTTTAAAAGAATTGAAAAGTCCGTTCACTAAACTTACTGACATGGATATTGAGTAGGGTCGTCATGTGACATTGGCATATTTGACTTTAATGAGATTCCTGACTCCTAAAACCTTATATTCCTGCTTTCTGTTGACTTTAAACGAGTATGTCGCACAGCTATACGCCCTATGCACGAGTGCTGATTTTCGAGATCAGGATACTAGAATCTTTTGACATAAAAATAACCACTGCCATCTGAAAAAGCAATTATTCATCAATATTTTTGGAAATTTTCAAAAGTATTGGATAAAATCCCGCGAAGATATCGTAAATGACATTTATTGGGTTTAGTATGGGATTTTGCCGTCATGAGTACACAGCCTCGTTCTGATGTACATCAATTTTCTAAATTGCTTAATTTCAAGGTTTAACATGTTCCACTAAAAGAACATATTTATATAAGATAAGTGTAAAAGTTTTAGGACGAAATGACATGTCCTAGCGGAGTTATGAACGTTTTTAATTCTGAAAATACACCAGAACGAGGCTGTGTACTCATGACGGCAAAATCCCATACTAAACCCTATAAATGTCATTTACGATATCTTCGCGGGATTTTATCCAATACTTTTGAAATTTTCCAAAAATATTGATGAATAATTGCTTTTTCAGATGGCAGTGGTCATTTTTATGTCAAAAGATTCTAGTATCCTGATCTCGAAAACCAGCACTCGTGCATAGGGCGTATAGGGTATGAATTTCAATGGACATGGTGCATAGCAATAACCTTATATTCCTGCTTTCTGTTGACTTTAAACGAGTATGTCGCACAGCTATAGGGTATGAATTTCAAAGGACATGGGGCATAGCAATAACCTTATATTCCTGCTTTCTGTTGACTTTAAACGAGTATGTCGCACAGCTATAGGGTATCAATTTCAATGGACATGGTGCATAGCAATAACCTTATATTATAATACGACGCACGGTTTTCGAGTGCAAATACAAGCCTTTTTGAGTGCAAATATACGACGTCATTGAATGGGTGTTATTACACGGTTCGCAAACCGGTTTGCCGAACCAGTTTTGTTTTCATTGGAAAAAGAAAAGACACTAAAAAACGATAGAAAAGTACTTCTAAAGTAAATAGGGAAACACAGAACTTTTTAATGAAATCTTTTTAGAAAATAAGAGAAAAACAACAATCTTTTGGTGAAAAAAAAAGCCGAGAAAAGGAAAAATCTCTTGAGCGCGCGCTCGATGGCGTATCGATTGTGTGATAGCGCGCGCATTCACCAACAAAACACAAAAACAACTTTTGTATTCTAACAAATAAGCGTTTTTTGGTTAATTTTGTTGTCGTATAATAAACAATTTATTACAGTTAGAGTTGTGTAATACGGCTGGACATTTTTACTCGTCCACTTGTATTTTGACTCGCCTACGGCTCGTCAAAATACCGCGGCAAGACTCGTAAAAATATCCAGCCGTATTACACAACTCTAACTGTAATAACCTATATTTCTTGCTTTCTATTGACTTTAAACGAGTATGTCGCACAGCTATAGGGTATGAATTTCAATGGACATGGGGCATAGCAATAACCTTATATTCCTGCTTTCTGTTGACTTTAAACGAGTATGTCGCACAGCTATAGGGTATGAATTTCAAAGGACATGGGGCATAGCAATAACCTTATATTCCTGCTTTCTGTTGACTTTAAACGAGTATGTCGCACAGCTACAGGGTATGAATTTCAATGGACATGGTGCATAGCAATAACCTTATATTATAATACGACGCACGGTTTTCGAGTGCAAATACAAGCCTTTTTGAGTGCAAATATACGACGTCATTGAATGGGTGTTATTACACGGTTCGCAAACCGGTTTGCCGAACCAGTTTTGTTTTCATTGGAAAAAGAAAAGACACTAAAAAACGATAGAAAAGTACTTCTAAAGTAAATAGGGAAACACAGAACTTTTTAATGAAAATCTTTTTAGAAAATAAGAGAAAAACAACAATCTTTTGGTGAAAAAAAAAGCCGAGAAAAGGAAAAATCTCTTGAGCGCGCGCTCGATGGCGTATCGATTGTGTGATAGCGCGCGCATTCACCAACAAAACACAAAAACAACTTTTGTATTCTAACAAATAAGCGTTTTTTGGTTAATTTTGTTGTCGTATAATAAACAATTTATTACAGTTAGAGTTGTGTAATACGGCTGGACATTTTTACTCGTCCACTTGTATTTTGACTCGCCTACGGCTCGTCAAAATACCGCGGCAAGACTCGTAAAAATATCCAGCCGTATTACACAACTCTAACTGTAATAACCTATATTTCTTGCTTTCTATTGACTTTAAACGAGTATGTCGCACAGCTATAGGGTATGAATTTCAATGGACATGGGGCATAGCAATAACCTTATATTCCTGCTTTCTGTTAACTTTAAACGAGTATGTCGCACAGCTATAGGGTATCAATTTCAATGGACATGGGGCATAGCAATAACCTTATATTCCTGCTTTCTGTTGACTTTAAACGAGTATGTCGCACAGCTATAGGGTATGAATTTCAAAGGACATGGGGCATAGCAATAACCTTATATTCCTGCTTTCTGTTGACTTTAAACGAGTATGTCGCACAGCTATAGGGTATGAATTTCACAAGACATGGGGCATAGCAATAACCTTATATTCCTGCTTTCTGTTGACTTTAAACGAGTATGTCGCACAGCTATAGGGTATGAATTTCAAAGGACACGGGGCATAGCAATAACCTTATGTTCTTGCTTTCTATTGACTTTAAACGAGTATGTCGCACAGCTATAGACCCTTTTAATAAATCCCACAATGCATGATTTTCCGCGCTTGACGTCAAACAAAATATACAAAGACTGAAAACAATGAAGAAAAATGAATGGAATTCAAAAGAATAAATTTGACTGTACCACGACCGAGGTCAAGATTTTCCTGTACAGACCGACCAAGCTCGGTTAATAAGATATTTATTATATGGCCATTTCAACAACAACAACAATTGAAAGTAATTTTGAGTTTTTCGCTCAATGTTTTATTGACCCTGAAGCGTGCGTAAATAAGCCTACTTGACTCAGCGAATCCAGTAAATTAAACATCAAAACTTGAATGAAGTAAAGCGTGTTTTTATAAATATATTTCAAATCAGATGCCGTTATACACACAAGCTCATTCACAATCCATTTTTAAGTCATTTTAGGTAAAGAAAAACGTAAGAAAAGACAACAAACACGCTTACTTTCACCAATCTTGTCACTTGTGTTGTCACTCATCATCATGCAGTTTCAGCGAATTTGTTTTTGTTTAGCCTTGTGAAAACTCTTCAAACGCCACAACGATAATTACAAGATACCATTAAACCACATCCAAGAATAAATTGAAGTCACTTTTTGACGAAATAGTTTGAAGAGACGAAAATATGTCTTTGAAAGTCTTCGGCAGCTTTGCATCCACACGCTACAACAATCAACAGCCTTTTGTCCAGCGAAAAACCAGCAATTTTCACGACTTTATCCTTAGATTTTCCATCGTATTTAGTACTTTAATGCACTGTCAAATCGATTCCATCTATTCTCTTAATTGTTCAAGGGAGAACACCAAGAAGAAAGTACAAACAGCGACCTTCTTCATGCAGGGTTCTTGTTGAGTTGGCAGTAGTTTTCGGCTTCCATGTTGTTCATTCAATCCTACAGACCACGACACAAGGCGACTTTTTGGACTCTGTTCGAACTTAAACAACTTCTTTCCATTTAAAATAAATTCCTGTGATGCTTTTTTGATGATTTCAGTCAAAATTAATATCAGCTGTCGGACCGGTTTTCAAGCCGATCTTCCTCGGAGAATCTAGACCGGAAAAACGGTCTTAATATCCGATTTCATCCAATCAGATTGCTCGATTTGCTAGCGTCCAGGCTCCAAGAAACTCAGCCATATAATAAAAGGGTTTATAGGGTATGAATTTCACAGGACATGGGGCATAGCAATAGGGACAATTTCCTGAGGGAATTTGCCGTAAGTGCGCATAGAGTCAGTCTTTACAGTGTTTAACAAGAAGTTTATAAGGATAGATTGTTGTTCACAATCTAGTAATCCATTTCAGTCTTTGTTTAGCGTCATTTACATGTAGAGCTTTCCCTTCGCTCTCTGCAAAAAGGTCGTATTTTCGATATCCTTACTATACTTTGCGGCTGATTTGATTTGATTTCTTATTTTTAGGTCTGGGATAGGATCAGAATTTCGAAGTGTCCAAGAGAAACTCTTTATTCTAATTTTTTTGAAAACCCCTCAATTGAAGACCTTAGAAGTAACGATCTTTAAAGCCTTATGCTATTGTCTAGAAGCACGCTGGAAATTATTGTGTAAAACCATAGAAACTTATTGAGAATGAGCAAACCATTCAACATGCACTACAAGACCTTGAGATGAGCGTAACCTTGGAAATGTGCGATATAAAGTCTTGGTATGGTCTAGAAGCACCCTGGAAATTATTGTGTAAAACCATAGAAACTTATTGAGAATGAGCAAACCATTCAACATGCACTACAAGACCTTGAGATGAGCGTAACCTTGAAAATACGCAGGGAATTAAAACAATTTATCGAATTCATGAATAATTAATGAGGGAAATACAATAGAAATCATAAGCGTAGCAGACATCTGTAAATCGGCAAGAGATTCGTCCTCATTTGCATTCAACTTTAACTTGGATTTTCTCGGCCAAACTGTTTCCTATCATCCAAATTATAGTAAAACATCCACTTATACATCGTTGGATTCGATAAGTAATATACAATATTCGCGTTCGATCTGTATGGGATATACAAATTCTCGCCTACGGCTCGAGTTTGTAAATCCCATACAAGATCGGCCGCTCATATTGTATATGAATACAATATACATAAATACCCATTTAAATGAACGAGTATATTTTATTTCTTACAATTACAATGCATATGTAGTGAATAAGAGTTTTCTCAAGCTAAATAGAAATTAAAATTGAAATACAGAAGTTTGAACTGTCACTTAGAGTCTTTTTGGTGATGGTTGAATTTGGTCAACAGTTGGCTCACTGACATTGGCACCGAACACTTCGCATCAACTGAACAACAGCATTACGCATTTCTTTTATTCTCCAGAAATAAATGACTGGGTTTAACAAACTGTTTAACATGACTAGTGTGTTAGCAAAAGTGGTTGCAATGAACAGTTCTATTCCTGTTTTTCTTGTCACAATGAAAGTAGTGTGAGTAAACAAGGAAGCACAATAACACAATACAAATACACAAGTGATGTAATACATCGTGTTGACGGATCTCTTGTAGCTCTGCATGTTTATGGTCGGCTGTGCTGATTGCTGTTGAGCTTGGATGTGTTCTAAGTGCCGATGGAGGAATCTAGAAATTTTCAGCATCAAAAAGATATTTAGTAGAACGACAAAAAGAGAGAAAATTACATCGACTATTCATAACACTCTAATGAGATGCAAAGATGAAATACGGTATAATAATGCCTCGTTAACACCCACGTGCACGTGTGCACGTGCACAGTGGCAATATATACGGCATCAAAGGCAGGACACTCCCTTCTTGCTCAGTTCCAGCGGAACAGTGGTCAGATGAACTCTTCTTTGTTTTTTCTTGATACGACCCACGCGAATCATTCTGAATTCATGGCCGAAGTACGAATGCCGATAGAACCTGCTCCTCTTGTAGAAGAAAGAGAACTTGAGGTATAAAGTTTTACGTTTTATGATTCATTTCAAGTCAGCAGCAACGTGGGTGCTTTGATGAATACCGCACAAATTTATATCTGATGATTGCCGAAGGTTATGATGTACAATTCCCTGAATTGCCAGCTCAACAAGACCCGCAAGCTGAACAGCCTGAACAGCAACAGCCGCCGAACACCAACAACCAAGTTCCAGTGTTTGATTTGTAAAATGATTTTCTCGGCGGAGGTTCGAGGAATGATTGCAAATGAGTTCTGTGTGAACAAGAATGAAATTGCCAGTGTTTGATTTGTAAAATGACTTTCTCGGCGGAGGTTCGAGGAATGATTGCAAATGAGTTAAGTGTGAACAGGCATGGAATTGACAGTGATTGATTTGTAAAATGACTTTCTCGGCGGAGGTTCGAGGAATGATTGCAAATGAGTTCTGTGTGAACAGGAATGAAATTGACAGTGTTTGATTTGTAAAATGACTTTCTCGGCGGAGGTTCGAGGAATGATTGCAAATGAGTTAAGTGTGAACAGGCATGGAATTGACAGTGATTGATTTGTAAAATGACTTTCTCGGCGGAGGTTCGAGGAATGATTGCAAATGAGTTCTGTGTGAACAGGAATGAAATTGCCAGGGTTTGATTTGTAAAATGACTTTCTCGGCGGAGGTTCGAGGAATGATTGCAAATGAGTTAAGTGTGAACAGGAATGAAATTGCCAGTGTTTGATTTGTAAAATGATTTTCTCGGCGGAGGTTCGAGGAATGATTTCAAATCGGAGTTAAGTGTGAACAGGCATGGAATTGACAGTGATTGATTTGTAAAATGAGTTTCTCTGCGGAGGTTCGAGGAATGATTGCAAATCGGAATTAGGTGTGAACAGGCATGGAATTGACAGTGATTGATTTGTAAAATGACTTTCTCGGCGGAGGTTCGAGGAATGATTGCAAATCGGAATTAGGTGTGAACAGGCATGGAATTGACAGTGATCGATTTGTAAAATGACTTTCTCGGCGGAGGTTCGAGGAATGATTGCAAATGAGTTCTGTGTGAACAGGAATGAAATTGCCAGTGTTTGATTTGTAAAATGATTTTCTCGGCGGAGGTTCGAGGAATGATTGCAAATCGGAGTTAAGTGTGAACAGGCATGGAATTGACAGTGATTGATTTGTAAAATGACTTTCTCGGCGGGGGTTCGAGGAATTATTGCAAATGAGTTATGCGTGAACAGGCATGAAAATGCCAGTGTTTGATTTGTAAAATGACCTTGTCGGGTTGGTTCAGAGAATATTGCAAATGAGTTCTTGTGAATAACTATTGTTCTTTGAAAACAGGCTTGACAATACCAGTGGGTAATTTGTAAAATGACCTTCTCGTCGGGTTGGTTCAGAGAATACTGCAAATGAGTTCTTGTGAATAGCTATTGTTCTTTGAAAACAGGCTTGACAATACCAGTGTTTGATTTGTAAAATTACCTTCTCGTCGGGTTGGTTCAGAGAATATTGCAAATTAGTTCTTGTGAATAGCTATTGTTCTTTGTAAACAGGCTTGACAATACCAGTGGGTAATTTATAAAATGACCTTCTCGTCGGGTTGGTTCAGAGAAGACTGCAAATGAGTTCTTGGGAATAGCTGTTCTGTGTAATCGGGTACTATATGCCGTCGCTTGATTGGCTAAATGACTGCTCGGGCGGGGTGTCCGATCGAGAAGAGATTGCAATTGTAATGAAGCAAATTTGAATTTCTAGTAGCTCTTCGGCTTGTCATTTATGGATTCAGACACGGAATGACAAGCTGTTAAAACCTTACAAGGCGATGGATACTTAATTTGACAAAGCCATCGGTTGAGAGCTTTCTGAGAATAATTATGAACCCGGCTTCCGGACTTCCCGGGCCCGAGTTTACATACCGAGTTTAACAAATATGAAGCGTTGGAGTTGGTGGTTTCGTGAAAGAACGCAGCTCATGATACTAATAATGGAAAGAGTAACTACTACCGAATTACCTATGAGACACTCCGGGATAAAGTTACTGAGGAAAATGTATATCACAGGGCACGGGTGTTTGCTGCTTGTACTTTCAATCAGTACCTGTTTCTACTTTCAAACAGTACGTACTGAAAGATTTGATCACTCTCGGCGCAAAAAATAATAAAGTTCGACTGTTGGTGCACGGAGTCATGAAAATGAGTTTGACCTACCAATAAACAGTGTATATACGTGTAAGATTTAATAGCTTCAACATATTTATATACAATAAAACGAATTAAGTCTCAGAGTTTTGATAGCTTTGAAAAAGGGGTATCTAAATCAACCCCCCCCCCCCCCCCCCCCCCCCCCCCCGGTAATACTGGGTCTTGGCTGTTATCTCTCTGCTGACTTGTCGGGGTTTGTTCTCGTAACACGTCATCCCGTTTCTTGATCTTTTATTCCAGGAGAGTATATCCTGGCCTGGGGAACGTGCAAGCAGAAATAACGGAAAATGATCATGTGCCAAACCCCGTCAATGTCGGCAGATAGATGACACAGGTCAGGGCCGGATCCAGAAATTTGTGAGGGGGTGTCCAAATAAATATAAAAATCGGAAACTGTTTTTATCAGTTTACACGATTCCTGGTTTCTCGAGGTAGCTATTGTCTTCGAGGCTAATTCGAGTTTACTAATTTTGAAGCGTCCCACCACGCCACCAATTGGCGCTTAGAAGAGCATGTCCACCAGCGTAAGACGTCTTGGATGCTTCCTGGCAAAGTTCGTTATTATGGTTTTAATGTCAATGGGCATGTCATAATGGACATGCGTTAACGCTAGATCGTTACGTCGGTCCTATCCCATAATGCTTCTCATGTAGGTCTTTTTAAAAGTAGGTGAGCTCACTGTTGGCTCTCTCGGTCTCACAAGATGACACTCCGATAGTATCTCTGTTGTAGCTCCTGTCAGCTGCCATTTCTCCAAGAGATCGTTCAATCGCAGGGGATAGCTCGCATATAAATACTTCGAAACTGTCGTGCCTCTACAGACCTGGTATGACGCGTGTCAAGAAGGCGTTTCCTTTCTGCATCTGACAGGACCTCCTTTATCCACTCCTGCAGGTCTTGTTTCTTTTTGGTGAATTGTTGAAGCTGATAGCACAACTTTCTCGGATGTGTCCACCATGTTTCTAACGGCAACCGTTGCTTGGAACACTAACTAATCTGATATTTAAATCCATTCAGTTGAGCAACTCAATTAGTGTTCACGCTTTACGATGAACGTACCTGTTAAAAGTTTCCAGAATGGAACGCTGTTTTGGAGCACGAGCTCTTTTTTATGATATATTTGAATTATTTAATTCTCGTCAAAAGAACTGAAGACTGAACGATACAGCAGCGTGTCAAAAGCTCGGCATATCAGACAGTTAATTATTGTAACGCAGAATTGGCTTGTTTGTCTAGCCTAATTTTCATCTCGTTTTTTTTTTTTTTTACGTATTGGATCTAAAGATAATCACCGAAGGGCGAAGGCTCTAACAACATGATTTATCAACACGAGACATTGCTTCTGAATTCACAAACATTGTTGGAGGAAGGTTATGTCATCTTGTTTTCAAAACTGGATAACCACAATAATTCATAGAGATATGGATATATCAATCCAATACTAGTACTTCAAAGGGTTTAGAGACCCTTAGAACTTAGAATAAAGTGAGTTGATACACGCAGTGAAAAACTGAAAATAAAAGCAATGCGAGCAGAGGTAAACCCATATTTACACTTAATTCTAAACATTGTTAATCACTTTGCGATGCCTAGTTTATGTATACGGTATTTGTATAATTTGTATGGATATATTTATGGTACCAATTAATCTATGTCATTGTCATTCATGATTCGCTGAGTTTGTGAAATCGCAGTACTGAAATTGCAAGGAAAGCATGTTCTATCGAGTCACGCAACGAGCGACCAAACGCTGTTTTAATCGCACTAAGATATCTATATTTAGTTCTGAAATAGGCTACATATCAGTTAGAAGCCCGACTTCACGCTAGTAGAGCATCTAGTTATATTATTATTTTCCCGTCTCTTCGTTTTCTTTCTTCTTTTGAGGGGTGGAGGTGAAAACATTTGGAAGTGAAAAAAGAAAAACCTCAGCCGAAGGGGGTATCCGTGGGGCACCCCCTGAACATACCTCTGTCATGTTACTAATCCCTGAGAGGATACCAATGAACTGAAACGCTTTGTGTGTGTGTTTCCTAATGCCAATCTGGCGTAAACTCGCCAGCCAGGATGAGTATCATAAAGTATTCATAACACTCTAATGAGATGCAAAGATGAAATACGGTATAATAATGCCTCGTTAACACCCACGTGCACGTGTGCACGTGCACAGTGGCAATATATACGGCATCAAAGGCAGGACACTCCCTTCTTGCTCAGTTCCAGCGGAACAGTGGTCAGATGAACGGCCCACCCACCCGCCCAATAGATTCGCGTGGGTCGTATTCTCCTGACCACCTAAGCCAAGCTGTTCCAGCTTGGCTTAGACCGCTGATCAATATTTTATCCCATACCTTAATTCAGCTGAGCATGAATGAGAGTGTTATATAATAGAATACTATATCTACCGCGGTATGTTCTATCATTGAATAGAACAAACCCCACGACAAACTGGATTTAAAATTAAAAACGTTTGATGGATTGCGGGATGAAGTGTTTTCGTGTGTAATTAATCAGACAGATGACAGTGCGAGATAGATAGATATATAGATAGTTTATTAGTTATACTCTTGCAGCTGGATAGCTGACATCGCACAGAATTCTACTGTCTTTTGGGACATGTACTTACAGTCGAACGATTTCTAAAGGCGTCATTAATATGCATGAAATGACGCGAAAGAAACTCTGTCTACCCAGTGAAATACTATCAATGGATCAACGGCTCTTCTAGAAATCAACATTTATTCGAACGTCATGCCTTTATAATATGCTTTTTGCTGCTTTTTGAGAGGTTTTGCGTATTAGTTATCTGATAGAGCGAGAATGAGTTGAATTCACGTCGGCCGCTAAGAGGCATTCAAATGACAACTGACAACAAACGACTTGAAGACAGAAGCCGAATTGATTACTTAATTCGTAGTTTTTCATCGCATACACTATAAACTCGTAACAACTGAACTTACACTTTATATAAGCTTTCAAATGATAGGTATTGCGTATTAGTTATCTGCTAAAGCGAGAATGAGTTGAACTCACGTCGGCCGCTAAGCCGTGAGTCATTCAACAGTGACAACAAACGACTTGAAGACAGAAGACGATTTTATTACTTCATAGTTTGTCATCGCATATACTATAAACTCGTCAAAAACTTACTTAACAACTGAACTTACACTTTATTATAAGCTTTCAATTGATAGGTATTGCATATTAGTTATCTATTAAAGCGAGAATGAGTTGAACTCACGTCGGCCGCTAAGCCGTGAGTCATTCAACAGTGACAACAAACGACTTGAAGACAGAAGCTGATTTGACTATTTCATAGTTTTTCATCGTATACACTATAAACTCGTCAAAAACTTACTTAACAACTGAACTTACACTTTATATAAGCTTTCAAATTATAGGTTTTGCCAGGGGAAAATTAATAGGGGAGTCCATCTCTTAATATACGTGGTTCCCATCAGATTGTTAGCTTGGCTATTTTTAGCAACAAGCTGTGATTGGTTGGTTCCATGCGCGCGTTCCGATTGGTCGGTTTACTGAAGACCGGGTAATTTTTTCATCGCGATTTTCGATTGTACGATATTGACAATGGTGTAAAATCAAGAGAATAAAGATGAAAATAGGCTGTGAGGCTAATTCCTGTCATTTAGAGGACGAAACCCATTACAAATTGAAACCCTACCCGGTACTTCTGATTACGCTAGGTAAAACTTGCTAACAACGCCGTGAAATCACGAATAACCGCGAAAAAAATATAGAAAAATCAAAAGCCGAGAAAGAAAACGAGCTGGGGTTTTTACAAGAGAAAAAAACGATCCACTCAAAGAAATTATCAAGCGACTTTAATATCAAGCTCATCAGATCCAACTACTCACAAGATCATGTATGTGCTTTGTCCTGGCACAATTATGTATAAATAAAACACAAGTCTATGGCAAACAAAACTGACTTCAAGTCCCAACACGACTCGTCGGTATTTATTGCAAATGTTTTGAGAAACGACTACAATCAAGCGACAAATTTTCAATGAATCAAAATCAGTCAAACAACTGAGAGACAGTTCAAAGATGGAATGTAAACATCATTTTAAAAGTCTAAGAAAAATAATCCTCACACACATTGCAGTCGTTGGCGAAAAAAAAAGAACCATAATCTATGCACGCTTTACCTTCACAAATCTTGTTTGAATCCCTCGTATTTGTTGACTCAGTTTCACTCTCAGGTTGTTGTTTTCTGTTGTTGTTTTATTTCTTTAACTCCAAAACACTCGAGATAGTAAGAAATACGAGCCACCAAATAGATCCAAAGAGATTCAATGTGTTTGAAGGAATGTTTTAGACGATATTTCGTCTTTGAACGTGTTTTTGAAGGTTTTTGAAGCAGCTGTTCTGTGTTCATCGTGAATCAAGCTTCAAGTTCAAAAACAAGCACATTTCTTTGTAAAGCGAGGCCGACGTATCCTCTCTTTTCGTCGAATTCAGAACTTTCAATCAACATCAATCGATTCCATCTTTTCTTGTGAATACTCCCTAATTGTTCAAAGCAATAAACGAAGAAATAGAAGTACAAATGTCGACACTCAGCAGGCTTGTAGTTGTAGTTTTTGGTTTCATGTTGAGTTGAGTCAGTCCGATTCACCGGCGCGAAGGTTTTTTTTGACTCTTTTCAAACTTTACAGCTCCATTTCAAAAATTCAAAAAACACATTTTAAAAGCAAAAAATAGCCATATAATAAACGATTTAATTTATTAATAACTACATGTATATGTAGCTGTGGTATAAAATGTTCAGCATCGACGAATTGAAGGAGATGTCCGCCATGTCTTTACTGCAAGTGACGTCATTTACCTCCAACCAATCATAGCTTGTTGCTAAAAATAGCCATGCTAACAATCTGATGGATCTAAGGGCATTAGGGAAGATGGACTCCCCTATTAATTTTCCCCTGGTTTTGCGTATTAGTTATCTGATAAAGCGAAGCTAAGCGAGAATGAGTTGATCTCCTGTCGGTCGCTATGACAACAAGAGACTCGTGAAGACCAATATTATTATAACTCGAAAAGGAAGATGATCCTTATTTGTTTATCTTTATTTTCCACCCTTAATAACTTTGAATAGTTATCGTGATGAACAGAAAATGTTTCGAGGGTGCCTGTACAGTTTCTATAGTAAAATGACCAAAAATATCTTTATTTTGTCATAAAAAAGGATACTATAACAAAATAAGTGTTGTAATTTTTATTCATATCAGCAGTTGGTTTATCATCTTGACTTTCATTTCCACCCACTTCAGCCATTTTCGCCAAATTCCTTTGTAAATTGTAGTATTAGTGAGTCACACTCTAATGAACATCATTTGAATCTCGCGCCAAACAAAGTCCCGTATGTGGCCCTCGATTATGTGCGATGATTGTGTAAAACTTTGCATTGAAATTACAAATCGGTAAACAAATTGCTATTATATTGGTACTATTATTATAGATGGAACTGTTCTTAATATATATTTGGAAGAAATTCTAATCAATATTGCTATTGATATATCATGATATACAGTCATTTGCAAAAATTATGGCCGCTACGATATATCAATATATCAATATATCGGGTGCATTATGGGTAATTAAATAATGCTATTTTGAGATTTCTAACTTATTAAATGAAGCAAAATTTACAAACAACAAACGTAAGACTAAAATAAACATTATACTAAATATTTCTACCAACTTTGCTGGCGTTAACCCGATTTTTTAAAAGGGAATTTTCGATTATTTAGCGGCCATAATTTTTGCAATGGGCTGTACATGTATTGTTAATATATTGTTAATATATCCATCGACTACTTCGAAGTTCTGGTTTTTTATCGCTTAAAAATGATCCAAACAATTTTATGTTTTGGTTGGTCTTCCGAGCAGTGTTTTGTGCTCTCATTTTCTTCAAGAAAACCATAAATATCTTTTGAAATAGGTACAAATATCGAACATGAAGTCGATTCACTTCGTCCTCAGCTCGATGGAAAAAGGTGGGAATCCAAACGCACTCGCGTCATGGTCATATATCAATGATGCTGATTGGCCAGAGCAATATCTAACGAACGGAGGAATTTGATTGGACAATACGGCACGGGTCAACCGCTGACCACTAGTCTCCCGTGGTCAGCGGTTGACCCGTGCCGTCTGATAATCAGGCTAGTAAGTGATCGAAGTGATATCGTATCAATTCACGGCAGTGAAATGATATCGTATCACTTCACGGATATGGTTTTTATTCACGGCTTTATCACACTGATATCAATGCTTAATGTGTGATAAACTATCATAATTCATATCGAATATAGCTAATTGCATAATCATTGTCGGGTTGAAAATCATGAAAGCTATGACCAAAAGGAGTTCTGGGAAATTAAAACTCTCAAATAACACCGTCAAATGATCGACCTTTTTATGCAGACTTGTACACTGTTATTTTCAAGGAGTTGTAACTACTCGCCTATAAGGGTTATAATGACTCCACCATGTGGAGTTACTAGTGTGGAGTTAAAGTAACCCCTATATGGGAGTTATTTTAACTATATGGGTAGAGTAAATATGACCCGCGTGGGAGTTATTTTAACTCCCAATAGAATATGAGCTAATATCTTGATATTTTACTCCCCTTTAGGAGTTAAATTTACTCCTGTGATACCACACACAGAGTTATATTAACTCTTTGTTTGGAGTATATTTTGATGGAGTCGAATCAACACCTTCAATTGGAGTAAAATCTACTATCAGGGGAGTAATATTCGGAAGGAGTTGTTTTAACTCTCCATTAAATTTACTCCTGTCAGAGTTAGATTAACTCTTTGTTTGGAGTATATTTTGATGGAGTTGAATCAACACCTTCAATTGGAGTAAAATCTACTATCAGGGGAGTAATATTCGGAAGGAGTTGTTTTAACTCTCCATTTAAATTTACTCCTGTCAGAGTTAGATTAACTCTTTGCCATTGGAGTATATTTTGATGGAGTCGAATCAACACCTTCAATACCCATTCTTATTGGTTACTATGACCAATAGTGAAGTGGTTATATTTCAACCAAGAATCAATGTCAGTTACATTTAAAAGTACCAATGCAATATGAATGGTGCATACACTAATATAATTTATTTGGAGTCCTTTATTTGGAATTTCCGTGAGATTATCAACCCTGAATATAACATTCCATAAGTGTCCAGTTGAATCAGTTAGAGTTTACGATCCTATTGAGATTGTCCTCAGCTTTACTTAAGCATATCTTTCTAGAATGGTAAAATATCCAGAATTGAACTTGCGAACAATAATATTATCATTTTAAAACTCGTGTTACTCGGCCAAATGAATCGTATTGATCTTAAAAGGATTAAAGGATTAAAGGATTAACCTTATTTGGAAAGCTGTCGTTAGAGCTTCACTGTGATTGGTTAGCAATGTCTAATTTGAATTTTAGGCGGGCAAACATTCATACCGCCGTTCTGTTTCACGTTGAACGTTGCAAGACAGAATAAGAGACTTTGTTTAGTAAAATAATCGACCATTTCTACTATGAAATGTCCTGGAATTGTTGTGGGACAGTTCATGTATGTGTTAGGATCATTACGGCCAAAACCTGAAGCGAGGAACAAGGAATTACACATCGTTTGCGAGGTAAGATCAGTTGACTACTCGTGTAGACCTTCGAGAAGAGTTGAAGTCGTTGGGGCCGCGAGAAAACGAATCATATGCATTCTCATGTGGCCCCAACGATTCGAACGAACTTCGACTGTTGTCCACGGTGTTTAGCGAAGAATTAGGAGCTGTTTTGCAGTCTACTATTCCTCGTGATCACTCGTGAAATCTGATAAGTTAACTAAGCTAAGCTTATATAAACGAAACCTTGATTCATTCTTTACCTTATACCTAAAACAACCTCTGTAACAAAACTTGATGGATGCTAATACATGTACATTATACATTATATTCCTGCGAAGCCAGTGTAAAAACATGGAAGTTATTCTTACAATATGAATCAGTGATTTGGCCATTAATTTGTTTTCACTCGCAATATATGACATTCTTGTCGATCAGGAGCCGTCGTTATATCAAGGCAAGTGACCCTTGCCTTCTGGTATATGCCTGGCTGAGGTTGTCTTATGGACAGCCTTGCTTGGTGCTCACATCTGATTAATTGGAATTGTTTATATGTAGGTTGATTGCTTTGAACTAAAGTTGAATTTGGATTAGTAACATGTTGTTCCACTGGCTCTGCAGAAAGCTATTTTTGTAATTCTTCATGCAGCTGTTATTACATTACAAAACTTTTTGTATCTTCAACCTGAGTTTTATTTCAAAACTGCCAAGCTTTCGGGCTAAGCGCCCATATTCAGGGCTAAATGCATAAAATATAATTACAACGGCTATAAGTATACGAACACAAACAAACAAACGCCACCAAACAAGCAAGCCCGTGCGCAACAAACTGAACAGCCTCGCACAAAGCAAACAAAATCGAACAATGCCAGATAGAAAGAATGAAAAAGGTGCGCGAGGATAGAAAATGAAGTATTAACGTAAGAATTGAAAATAATAAATAGAAAGGTAGCCAAAAAAACGAAACCAGAGCGCGATGAACTATAAAAACAGAATATAATTGAGTAACCGAATGATTGAATAAAAGAATGAACGAATGGATGAAAGAATGAACGAAATAATGAATGTACTAATGGATGAAAGAATAAATGAAATAATGAATGAACGAAAGAATGAGTAAATGAATGGAAGGATGAATAATAATAATAAAATAATAATAAATAAATAAATAGATTGCGCAATTATTGCTTGTTAGTGGCATGTAGGTTCATTTACTCATTCTTTCGTTCATTCATTATTTCATTCATTTTTTCATTTATTCTTTCATCCATTCGTTCATTCATTATTTCGTTCATTCATTCATTCGTTCATCCATTCGTTCATTCTATCATTCATTTATTTGTTCATCCATTCGTTCATTCACTCGTTCATTCATTCGTTCATTCTTTTATTCAATCATTCGTTTACTCAATTTTATTCTGTTTTTATAGTTCATCGCGCTCTGGTTTCGTTTTTTTTGGCTACCTTTCTATTTATTATTTTCAATTCTTACGTTAATACTTCATTTTCTATTCCTCGCGCACCTTTTTCATCTTTATATCTGGCGTTGTTCGATTTTGTTTGCTTTGTGCGAGACTGTTCAGTTTGTTGCGCACGAGCTTGCTTGTTTGGTGGCGTTTGTTTGTTTGTGTTCGTATACTTATAGCCGTTGTAATTAGATGTTATGTATTTAGCCCTGAAGATGGGCGCTTAGCCCGAAAGCTTGGCAGTTTTGAAATAAAACTCCAGTTGAAGATACAAAAAGTTTTGTCATGAATTATCCAACCTACAAACCAACATTAGATTTTGTTATTACATTGTTTCCAGTTGATGGCAGAGAGCAGTTATCCCAGTTCAAGTCACAGTGTCCGGTACCAATCGATCAATCAATCAATGGTCTTTAGTGTAGCCGCCTATACATTCTGTACATGTACATGTAGCTTGTATCAGTATAACTCATTTTTAAATGAATATTTCAGCAAAAAATATATATTTTGTTTTGTGACTTTTACCTTTGTAATTTTGTTAAAATGACCATTTGGGAAAATGGTTATAAATTCTACCCACTTTTCAAATAAATATTTCAGCAGAAAATCCATTCCATTTGAAAGTATGTCAATTTGTTTTGTTTTCAATATAAAAAATCAAATAGCCTGTTTGGTTTGGGGTGTTAATTTGTGTTAAAATGACCACTTTGAGAAATGGTTGATTCTACCAATGTGTTTCAACCAATAAACATTGGTTGAAATAACACAGTTTAACCATTTTAAATCGATTACCTCAGATCCATCCAAGGTACAGTTCTAAATTGGTTGAAATAACATAAGAGAGTGTGGTTAAAACTACCATTAATTGGTTGTTATAACCAAAAGGCAATGGTTCATGTTACCACCATATTGGTGGTCGAAATTACCAATTAATAAATGGTTAAAAGAACCAATTCTAAAATGGTTACCTCAGATCCACTTATTAACCTTTTTGGGGTAGATTTAACCAATCCATTTTTACAGTTTAACTCCTGAAAATAGTAATTGTAACTCCAACACTAGAGTAAGTTTTACTCCTGAAAAGAGTAATTGTAACTCCAACACTAGAGTAAGTTTAACTCCTGAAAAGAGTAATTGTAACTCCAACACTAGAGTAAGTTTAACTCCTGAAAAGAGTAATTGTAACTCCAACACTAGAGTAAGTTTTACTCCTGAAAAGAGTAATTGTAACTCCAACACTAGAGTAAGTTTTACTCCTGAAAAGAGTAATTGTAACTCCAACACTAGAGTAAGTTTTACTCCTACCAGGGTTGTTACGACTTCTTAAAAAGAGTAAATATAACTCTAACACTAGAGTAAATTTTACTCCTATAAAGAGTAAAATATGACAGAGTTAAATCAACTCCAGAAAAGAGAGTCATTCTGTACCTTTTTTTTTAACTCCCTTTTTGGAGTTGAACTAACTCCTTGAAAATAACAGTGTAGGGTCTTAGTTAAATAGCTGATATACCTTCAAAACTACGAGAACATTGAATATATCTGTATGTAATGCGGGTCATCAACTGATTTCCCATCCATCCTTGCGGTCTCAGCTTCTATGATTTATGATTTTCAACCGACAACGATAATGCAATTAGCTATATATGAATTTTATTGTCCAGTGGTAAAACAATATTGTTAAAACGAGAAAATAAAATTAACATCTTCAAGCCGCCTGGCAATTTTGCTTTTATTATACAGACCAAAAAAAAATTAATTGAACTAGTTTTTATTGTATAGACAGTAGTGTTTTGTATAGGAAATACCACAGTTCGTACGCACTCGTGGTATTAAGCCACTTTCATCAAATACGCGTGGTATTTTTCATTAATTCTTCTCGAACTAAGTGGTATTTCCTATTAATAACACACCTACAAAAAATATGAGTTTCTTTATAGTAGCTAATCGCACGTAACGCAATCACAACCACAAATAATAAAATAGCAATTTTCTTAATACCGTGCAATTAATTAATTGCACGGTGCAATTAATTAATTGCACGGTATTAAGAAAAAATCCACAGTCAATCGGCCAATCAGAAACGAGTATTTTTTGTAGGTGTGTTATTAACTGGGAAATACGCCACTCGTAGTTTTCGTACGAACTACGTACAGTCACTGGACATAAGTATTCGTCAGTTTCGAAAATCGCGCGAGAAATTTGCAGACCGCGACCGCGTTCGCCCAGACAGCGCGGGAAAACATGCGATATTTCAACGCGGCCGCCCCGTTGAGGCGGGAAAATTGATGAATGTAAACAAAAAGTATCAGCTCACCAAAATCGCGAAAAATCTTTGCAATATGGACTATATTAAGTGAAATACAAGCCGTTTTATTAGCACCACTCAATCCAGTTTTCTTTGACGATCGAATGTCTTACACATGTCTTAAAAAGTTTATTTTTTAATGTAATTATTTGTGAAAATGCTTTGATTTTTGGGTATGGGCCGTAAATCGGCTGAGCTGAGCGAAGAAAAGAAAAACATTATCGTAGAGTTATCGAAATATGTGAAAAACAATTGTGTTATTGGGAGGATTAATTGAACAAAGAAATAAGCTGGAAACGTGGAATATTCGAGAAGATTGGTTCGTTTGGAAAACCAAAATGGACTTGAAACTAATGGAAAAATTAAACCAAAACAGTGAAAATGGTGAAAGCGTGCATGTCGGATCCACATAACTTCATTAGTTTCAAAGACTTGTTCTTTTAAAGACCAACATTGTTTAATGTCAGTGTAGATTGTGTCTCAATAAAGCTATCGGGACTGTTGAATCAACGTGATCCGGTCGTCTATATGTGCTGTGTGGAAAAGCTTGCATTTGAAGCTGATTGAAATGGAATATATAATGAGCTAGCTGGTAATTTTCTCTTCGTTTCAGAGGTAATTGGTTTTCGAATTGGTCGTCGTATTTTGTCCAATGTGCAGCTGGTACATGCTATTTATTAGAGTTATCAGCGGCAAGTTTACATTGTAAATATCATAAGTATAAAAAGAGTGCAAATAAAGTTATTTTTCGTTCTTTTCTCTGGCGCGTGTATAATGCTATGGACGCGAGTTGACTAATTGATTGATAGTATGGCATTTATGGGAAATAGTTCATAGATATATTAGCCAATGATCGCGCGCGTTATATAGCAAGATGACGTGAAATACTTCATAGATATCCAGCCAATCAGAACGCGCGTTATATTGGCTATATTATATGGAATCGCTTTACGTCAAACCATGCTTAAAAGTTATGAAAGGTCGTTCGTTAAACTTAGTGACCGGAATTCTCGAAAACCTATGGCTTATGGGTAAGCTGTGTTTCCTTGTTCTCTCCCCCTCCCCTTTTTCCCCGCCTCCTCCCAAGTCCCATAATTCCCGTTCTAATTACCCGTTTAATTCCGCGCAACTCATTTTTTCCCCAATTAATTCGCAGATTTACATGATCAATCTCAAGAGACGTCCTCTAAGGAGAAGGCGAATGATGGCTTCATTAGAAGAGCTGGGGATCAAAGTCAAGATTGTAGACGCTGTAGACGGCAAGTAAGTTTGGGAACTTTTCGGATAATTAGTTAGCCTGCGTATCCAGGCTCTCACAGGGAGGGGAGGCAAAGTGAGGGGGAGGAGAGTGGAGTCTCTAGTCCCCCTCCCCATCCTGTCCCCATCCTGTCCCCATCCTGTCCCCTTTCCCATCCTTTCCCCCTCCCCATCCTGTCCCCCTCCCCATCCTGTCCCCCTCCCCATCCTGTCCCCCTCCCCATCCTGTCCCCCTCCCCATCCTGTCCCCCTCCCCCCTTCCCTGTGAGATCCTGGCCACGCAGGCTAATAATTAGTCAACTCTCTGTTCTCTGTACGTTTCACCCGAGCTTCCACTGGAAGCTGGGTACTACTCTTAGACAACGTGATTGCTGTAGAATATCGCACGCCGATTGGCTAGAATTGATAATGGTTCAACGAAAACACAGGAAGCCCGCGCTTTGTTTTTGTGTGTATTTTCCTTTTTTCTTTCGTGTCAAACACAAAACAGATGCGCGAATCGTGCGATATCGGGTATTCAGAAATTCAACGTGGAATTCCCTTGTCATCCAATGAACATGCCTATATTATTACTTGGTTTTCTATATGACTAAACTGGCTGATGTTTAGTTTTATATATCCCACAATTCCGCGCATCATTACTGACGTTGTTACTTCAACATTTTTAACCCTTGCGTCTGCGTTTACGTTGACCAGCGGTTACTCGTCATACAATTACTTTTATCTTTCAAAGGGCTTTAACTAACCTTCAAATCAAAGAGATGGGAATCAAGATGTTGCCTGGCTATGCCGATCCATACAGCAAAAGGTAGAGAGGTCTCCCTTCTGGCGTGGGATTCCTGTTGCGACCAGAAAGAGGAGAGAGAGGTCTATTAGCTCAGTTCCAGTCTTCTCTCTTCTTTCCGTGTGCCACAGGTAGCCCATGACATGACATGGCATTATCTACAAGTAATTAATGAAAATTGATTAGTTGAAGATTGATTATTGTAACGTGTTTTATTTTCTCAGACTGCTGACCTTGGGTGAAATAGGTTGTTTTCTCAGCCATTACCTTATTTGGGAAGAGGTAGGTTTCTATCATTGTCTCTTCTTGGTTATTCGAAGCTAGCGTTAAAAGACCCTGTGTCTAAGCCCATGATGCCTTGCGCGCAGCATTAAAAGACACTGATAGTTTTGTCTCGCGATTCTTGAGCGCCAATTTCAATTATCATTCACATTGTTTTCTCCGGGATTTTCATTGGTCGAGAGACAACTACGTCACTGCAGATAACTTCCCACGAATAAGTGTTTTCGTTCTCCTCGACAATGGCAGCTCGATTTTTTCCAGAGTTGTAGCTTTAGGGGAGAGAAAATAACGTGAATGATAAAACAATTATTGAACTCGGTTTTTGCCTTCGGCATCGGCAAATAATTATTCTGCTCGCCACGTACCGACAACCGGCCGAATCACGATATTTGCTCAACCTCGTCCAATAATTGCTAATTGTGATATTAGCACGCGTGGAAACTAGTGGCAATGTCGCGTTGCTTCGCAATTCTAATTTGCGCGATTTTATTCAAAACAGAAAGTTTTACGTTGCACAGTAGGATCGAAATGGATTGAAAAGGAATAGCTTCGAAGCGTCGGCGTTGTCTTGCTTGTACAAGTGAAATTGCGCAAAATTTCGATCGAACATGTATCTAGGGTATTCAAACATGTTCGGATCAGTTGCGACTTTCTTGCGATTATCGCAGAAAAATCGCAAGTGCCAACGATGGCTAACTACTTTAAGTGTCGATGTACTTATTTATTTATTTTAAATTTCAATTATACCGGTCTGTGGATTGGTCTGAGGCAAATCTTGGAAGACTGGGTTCGAGTGTTTTGATTGGCTGAATTAGTTACAAGTTTTTCGAGGTGTTTGCCTCGATGGAAGACTAGTGGAAATATCACTTGAATAGATTCAACGTTCTTTCTCCAGCACATTGGATAGGCTATACAGTTTTTAAATTGGAGATAATATTGTCAAAATTTAAGAACTGCTATCTCAATGGTTATAACACTCGTACCCAGTCTTCAAATGTATTTGCCACAGAACGGTTTATTTAGTACCCCTTGATTGTGTTATTATGGATTGGTGAATTCTAGATGATTAATAATGGTCTGAAGAAAGTACTGGTTCTGGAGGATGACATACGATTTCAGCCTAATTTCCGTAAACGACTCGAAGACTTTCTCGTAGATGCTGATAATATTAAATCGAAATATAATTGGGATTTCATGTAAGTATTTGAAGCAAAGTAAGGTCATATTGTCATCATGACCATCATCCTCATCATGCCCATTATCATCATTATGCCCATTATCATTATCTTCACCACCATATCATCATCATTATGACCATCATGACCATTTTCATCATCATTATGATCACCATCATCATCTTCATGATCATTTCATTATCATCATGACCATCATCTTCATCTTCATGACCATCATCATTATCATCATCATCATGGCCATCATCTTCACCATCATCATCATCAGTGACCATCATCTTCATCTTCATGACCATCATCTTCACCATCATCATCATCTTCACCATCTTCACCATCATCATCATCATCATCATTGCATCATCATCATCTTCTTCATCTTCATGACCATCATCGTCATCATCATCATCATCATCACCATCATGACCATCATCTTCATCATCATCATCATCATCATCATGACCATCATCATTATCTTCACCATCTTCATCTTCATGACCATCATCATTATCATCACCATCATCATCATCATGACCTGTACATGTTTGTTTATTGTGTTCTATTTGGTATTAGCTATATAGGGCGCAGAAGGATGAAGACAGAGTTGATGACTACAGTGGAAGAGTCTAAATACATCAATTGGGTCAATTATACGTTGGTGGACACTGGGGTACATGATTAACCTTCAAGGCGCTCGAAAATTGATGTCAGTCAAGCCTTTGACTAAACTCATGGCTGTCGATGAATTCTTGCCAGTTATGTATGACCGTCACCCTAAGTAAGTCACGTAACTCACTATTGCATGCTAGCGTGACAAACTTGTCACAGTCACGCAAGATAGTCTATTTGATGTCAGTCAAGCCTTTGACTAAACTGATGGCCGTCGACTGATGAATTCTTGCCAGTTATGTATGACCGTCACCCTAAGTAAGTCACGTAACTCATTATTGCATGCTAGCGTGACAAACTTGTTACGGTCACGCAAGATAGCGGGCTATTTGTTCTGTACATGCAAAGTTTTCGCTCGGTTTTTAATGAGAATTTTGTCGTATCTTCGTTTTTACATGTTATATACTCCTATTATTAACATAGTTTAGCTTTAAAACCACATTTTCCTGCGCTATTTATATGTGCCACAACCCAGCGCGGTCCCAAACCTTGTGTATATCTTGTCGCATTCTTTTCCCTCTTCCGGCTCACAATTCTATTGTTAAATTAAGAGTGTCGTTGTACGTGGGTATCATTATTTCACTGTAAAAGATGTTTCTTCCACGTAAATGGATAATAAAAATCCATTTACGTGGAAGAAGCATCTTTTATAGTGAAATTCTATTGTTCCTTATCGACCTTATGTGCCGTTCGTACTACACCGTACCTTACCGTAATCCACTGTAGCTTACCCTGTCCTACCCAATCTTACCACAATCCTGTCACCTCCCATCCCAAACTAGATTAACTTTGATAATAATTATAAAACAACAATACTGAACAACAATAGCGTTCTTCCTGCATAGACCCGGGGCGATTTCCACGAAAAATAAATGATTTTAAAAGAAATATTTGTAGATTTTAAGTTTGGACCACGTTTCTGACAAATTTTTAATGAAAACAAATAGATAATCAATCAATAAAATAAAATAATTATATCCATCTTAGTCCGTTCTACCTTGGCCATTACCGTGTCTTATCCATATATCAACCATAGTACCTCGCAGACGTTTTTAGTGTCGTCACGCAATGCACTCTCCGAACAAGAGCGTTGCGTGACGACATTAAAAACGGCTGCTAGAGAGACTATGTCAACCCTTTCCCACAGCCTGTCCGATTATAATAATAATAATAAATAATAATATTTTTTATAACGTCAATTCCAAAAGTTCAACAACGCTTTACAGGTTTATCATGTAATGTCAAAACTCATAGGACAAAAAAATGATTATCATAGCTGGAAAGAGCTCGTTGAAATGAGTAAAAATGTGAAGTTTGGAAAAGATCGCTTCACAAATTGCGAAGATATGAATTTTCAAAACTCGAAATTTTATATGAAAACCTTTGGAAATATACGCTGGTAGGCAACTCTTGCCACCAACAAAGGTTTTAATGCAAAATTTCGATTTTTGAAAATTCATATCTTCGCAATTTGTCACTGTGAAGCGATCTTTTCCAAACCGTTCACATTTTTACTAATTTCAACGAGCTCTTTCCAGCTATGCTATTAAATCATTTTTTTTGTTCTATATGTCTCCTATAAGTTTTGAAATTATGTGATAAACCGGCTCATTATATCATGCATCTTACATAATTTAATGGAAAGTTAACGTACGTAAATTACCCATAATATAAATGAATCCTTCTGTGCGTTGGTAATGAAAGGAAATGGGCGCGAACAAAGAAAGATATAAAATCGCTGACCCACGACGTTCTGTTCTGATCACCGATGCTCTACCAGCTAAGCTACGAGGCCAGACTGTGAGCAGGCCGTGGGCCAACGCTCAAGAGGATTTTTATGGTTAATTTATGGCACTTCTACTTTCCGTTAGTTTCTATCTGTTTCATAAGTGCTACGCGACCACTTTTCTTTAGTGTATTTATATTTCATCTTATTCGACTCACCATGCATTGTCATCCTTCAATTGTCTGTCTTCTACCCTACTTCCTGTCTTGCCCTACCGCTCCTAAATAACCTCCAATGGCATCTGCCTAGCCTCCTTTGGTTTGTCTAACCATCAACACTGTGCAGTAGAGCCACGCAGGTGTCATGTAAAGAAGACACAAAAGGTCTCCCACAATGTTCGTTGCATTGATGTTTTCATTTCAGAACAAGCTTGTTTACCAGAATTATTGGCCATAGATTGTGTTGTTTTATTTCGTCCAGTAGTTATACATGTCGCGTGCCTTCATCCTTCTGTACTTTATGAAATTTGTACTGATTTGCACAGTTTTTTTTGTATGTGTGTGTGTGTGTGTGTGTGTTAAAGAAGCATTTTCAATAGATCCTGCCGGCATAGCTGGAGAGAGATACATCCCCTCTCCTCTCCTTTCCTCCCCTCTCCTCTCCTTTCCTCCCCTCTCCTCTCCTTTCCTCCCCTCTCCTCTCCTCTCCCTCTCCCCTCTCCTCTCCCTTTCCTCCCCTCTCCTCTCCCTTCTCCTCCCCTCTTCTCTCCTCCCCTTGTCATTCCGCCAGCTACGAACTCATAGTCCTATTTTTATTTACAGCAAAGAATCTCGAGTCACTTTCCTCCCCTCGAGAAATCTGGTTCCTCCCCAGAGCCCTTGTTACTTCCTCCTCTCTCACTATATCGGTTCAAAGGCTACCTGACACGGAAACTCTCCTTTTCCTACCCTCTCCTCTCCTTTCCTAAAAAGGACGAACTTTGACGCTAATCGATGACTCGGATTTTAATCCTCCCCTCTCCTCTGTGCTAACAGAAGAAGAGCCTCCCCTCTCCTCTAACTAGTTTTCTCTCTTTTCCTCTCCCCTCTCCTCTCCCTTTTCCTCCCCTGTTTTCTCACAGGAATCCCTTGTCATTCCGCCAGCTACGAACTCATAGTCCTATTTTTATTTACAGCAAAGAATGGTCGAGTCACTTTGAGCCGAGAAATCTGGTTGCCATGACAGCAGAGCCATTGTTACTTTATCCTACTCACTATATCGGTGACAAAGGCTACTTTAGTGACACGGAAACTTTGGCTTTTGTACCAGACGAAGTCGTTCAGGATAAAAAGGACGAACTTTGACGCTAATCGATGACTCGGATTTTAATCAAAGTGGGCTTCCTGTGCTAACAGAAGAAGAGCGAGAGTTGTAACTAGTTTTAATCTATTCTCTCGCCCCAGTCTTTTTTTTGTTTTGTTTTTGTTTTGCCACAGGAATCCCACTAGAGTGGTGAGGTAGGATTTGGATTAGTAACTTTAGAAAGTTACCAAGACAAAGATATATTTTAGTACCCAGACCCTGCTCGTGGAAAAATCGTGTCTCGGTATTTGAAAAAAGGAAACAGCTTTTGGTGCTCTACTATAGACACATAATTGTGACTCGGGTCAATGAGTACTCACCAGAAAAGTGCTTTGCTTTATACGAGATTGAACTTTATTTTTCCATAAAAAAAATGAACTTTATTTTGCAAAAAAAAGTACTATTTCAATTTTGAACCTGAAAAAAAAAACCTAGATATTATTTTTATATTAAAGAAAGTATGTAATGACTGAATGAAAAATAAAGAAATACGTTTTGTTATCATGGTTTGTATGTATTATTTCCTCAAAACTAGAAAAAGGAAGGGATGTAAAGAGATAAAAATGGAAGAAAGAAAGAATGAAACAAACAAACGAACAAAGAAAACTAAAAAACATGAAAGTAAAACAATAAACCCCCAGGCTTTAAATTTCCGAATACAACGGAAATGCCATTATATTGTCGGTAGTTTATTCGTCATTTCTCGTCTGTAACTCTCTGTGCGTGTTGACTGTACCTTCTTTTCCGGAAGAACTCCAATACAATTGTTCCTTAATTATAACAATGGAAAACGTCTTTGTGGAGCCAGTCACGACAAAGCACTCGCTGTTGACGCTGTTTGTTACCGAGAGCAATAGGTGAAAGGACTCTACTTCCCCGGCCGAGACTTGAAAACTACAGGTGAGAAATAGAATCAAAACACAGAGAGAAAAAGTAAGTGCGAGTTCGTGCGATGCGAAGTCACGGTTTGGTTGGTTGACCTTGGGCCCCCTTTATTCAAGCGTTTCCATGGCTTCACAAGGCACAAATGTTCTTTAAAGTTGTCGGTGCTTTTATCATGACATCAAACGTTACGTGCGGTTGGCTGTTCAAGTGATGTTTGACAACTAGTTCGTCACGCTAGCTGGCGTCGTGTACGTGACCTTGGGGGATCGGCCGATGTAAGTCGGCCTGTTGGCCGATTCAATTACGCAAATATTTTGCCACCATTCCCGCTTGCAACTTTAAAAAAAAGTGTTTATATTTTCAGTAAATTAGCTTATTCGCTTTTTTAATAGTTTTATTGAATAATTCATTGTTTTTCTGGAAAAATCGTGACCGTCGTGACTGGGCGCCACCACTTCGGAAGTACTCGGAACGTTCCGGTATTGTTCGGAATCTGTCGCTGGTGGTTACGTCATGTCTTCGTGAAACGTACGTCGTATAAAATTTTAATCCCACCGCTGGCTTGACGTTACCATCTTGGCTTGGAAATATCCATCCTTGCCATCTAAAGCAATCCTTGGACAAACAGTCCATTTTAAACGAAAGAAGAATTTATTGAAAGTTGAACAATTTATTGGTGGGCTTATTTATAAGCAGATATCCAAGATACGGACATCGTTTGTGAAACGTCATTACATTTGCCGCCCTTTCCGCCATATTGGCTAGTTGCACGAACATTTTTTTTGCAGGAACTTTGAGATTTAGGCTTTGCTCACTGATTCCTTCATGACTGCCTATCCAGAATGTCCGACCGCTTGGCTGCTAAAATAAAGGAAAATGCAGGGAAGCCGAAGTATTCTTCACTTAACCTGAACCAGACATACAAAGGGAACAAAGTTGAAATCAAAACCTCCACAGGTTTGTAGTATTATCTGCGTTTTTACCGGCTTGATTTCTTAATCGTGTGTTTTATTTACTACAGAGAGATCTACCGATGTTTATTCTTGATGTGTTTGGTTGTGTAATGTTGTATAATAGAGTCTACGCGTCGTTCTTTGCAAATGTCGTTGTCCTAACATCGTTTGTCTTCGTGGTCGTATAAACCACGAAGACGTTCACGTGTGCGCTTTACTAATGCCTTTGGACATCATAGGAGCGACTCGCCATGGATTACAAAGTCTGGGAAAGATTGGATCCAGTCGGCGAATACCTCCACCAGCGAATTTACCTTCTTTGAAAAGCGAGAATTCTGGAAACGACCCAACTGTAAGTTTAGTACCTAGTGGAGGTGGAGGATGGGGAAGTGCGAAAGACAAGACGGACAGTGCAGCTCCAACGAGCTCATCTACTCCACCACCTTCCAGCTTTCCATCACCACAGCCAACTGTAGCAGTCACTCAGCAGCCACAGTTGCAACCTCAGCGGCCTACAGCGCCATCATCTTGCCCATCACAAACAGCAACACAACCACAGACACCGTCGCAAAGCTCGGGGCCAACGCGACAGGAAACGACATCTACAACTCAATCGCAGCAAGAAAAAGCCGAAGCTCAAGCAAAAACTTGGGGAAGTGTTTCACAAAGCGAGGCTGGTGGTCAAGGTAGGGATGGATTGTCGATTTGAGCTAAAATCCAAGCGATTTTCCTTGCGATAAATAGCTTTGAACAATCCTTTGTTGATCGCTTTGTTTGGCTGGTGATGAATGTCATTGCAAACGAATCGCTTGGATTTTAACGACATTTTCACGAATCATATAAAAGAAACCTTTCCATCAAAGCATTTTACCGCTTTCACTTTTATACGAGCTGATAAGTTGCGTTTTTCTTCAGCGAAATTTTTTTTTGACAGCCAAAGTTGAGTACTGGAAGCGTGACTCACCGTTTAATATATTCAACGAATAAATTAACAATTTTTTTTCTTCATAATCCTGTTTATCTACTTTGACTTTTGGAGAAAAACTCTTACTTCCCCACTTTTCCCAGTCAGAAAAATATTTCTTTCGATTGTGTAGAAAGTTTAGGATTTAAAAAAATGTCAACTTGCATTTTCTTGAATATCTTTTTTTATTATTATTGTGAACTGAATGGGTACAGTATCTGTTTCTTTTCACTTGGATAAATGAACTATTTATTTTATGTTTAAGTTTGTAGTATAATTTGCATGCCATTTCCCCAGGCAATACCAATGAAAAACGTAAGCTTGAATTATAATAAAACTTTATAGAATTCACCTGTTTTGTGGACAAAGCATTGGAGTTCTTAGATTTTGAATTTTTATTGCATTGTTTATAGCAGGTCATTTTCCTCCAATGTGAAGCAAACACCCCATTGTCATCACTCTAGCTACCATTTCCATAACTAATATAAAATTTGCTTGCTTGAAGGTAGAAAATATTATATAAATGAAAGAACATGTACAGTAGTGGTGTGTTTTTAGCATCCCCTTGGCTTTCTAAGCTGTCGTTCTTGTACAAAAGTTCTTCCAAAATATATATATTTTTTAGATTATTATTATTTCATCAGGGCTAATTGGTTTGATTTTTACACTTTTAAAGGTACATGTAGTACAGACATAACATTACCACTACATGTACATTGCCACTACTCCATTTGGTGTCATTAATATTGAATATTTCTTTCTAATGGACATGTAACTACTAAGATATTTTACCATTAATGTGGTAGACATTGCAGCGACAAATTGATTTCAAGGACTTTTTTACTCTTACATTCTAAAATTATGCGATCAGTGTGTTCTCGTGATTGACGTTTTAATGTATTATTCCCCAGTTCTTGTCATTGTAAACTATTTTTTTGTTTCTGGAAATATTAATTACATGGTTGAGTAATTTAGTACCAGTTACCTTAGTAAAATGTAAGGTCAGTTTGCAAGGTGAATGGACAGAACACATTTGTAGATGTCTCTGATGTGATGTTTTTAAATATTATTCAAAAATGCCATCAAAATGGTTTTCATAAGATTGTGGAGATTTTTCTGAAATGATGTGTACATGTAATCCATCCATATCGGAGGGTAGTTTTTAGGCCAGAGTGAGAGAACAAAATTGTTCTTGTGCAATGTTTTGATGTCCGTATTGGAAAGCAGGCGGTGAGTTGAAGTCAAAATGTGTGGTAAATACAATGTATTGTATTTTATTTACTTTTGCTGTAGCAAAAAAAAACTGAGTTGGATCCGAGACATTGTTTTACCTTTGTCAAAGCTTAGTCTCCCTCGCAGCCATGTTTAGTGTCATCACGCAATGCTCTCTCCCCTTACACACGGCTGCTTACCCAAGCACTACATTCCGTTCCACAGAATTAGCCAATCAGAGCTTGTTGCCCGAAAACAGGCCAAGGTTCGCGCCATACCGAACATACCAAAGACCAGTGACAAACAAGATGGCGTCCATTGACGAAGCATTTTGCCTTGCAGCGAAATAATTTCATATCAAAGAGTTTAACTGGGCAATACACTAAACCAATACACTAAACACGGCTGCCAGGAAGACTAGTAAATCGTGTATGTGAATTCATTTCCTAACTTTGCAACATTCTTACATAAATAAACAATGAAGCATGAGCCTGGGAGTGTCGAGTCGTTGACAACCAGTGAACTGATGAATAACAAATAACTTTATCTGATTGGCTAAACACTTACAATTGGAACGGAATGTAGCACTTGGGTAAGCAGCCGTGTGTAAGGGGAGAGAGCGTTGCGTGACGACACTAAACACGGCTGCGAGGAAGACTAGTCAAAGCTAATTGGATTTGGTCACCCAGCTATTTTTCACCATTTGTCTTTGCGACATTTTCTGGTCATAAGAAATGAGCTTCATTTAATGCTTTCGTTTCAGACAACTAACTTACATGTACATGTATTAGGTGACAAAATGCATATCCTTTTGTTTGACCGTAAATTTAACAAATTGACTTTTAAACACAACATCTGTCATCTTATTTCATGGGGTTATTTGTACATGTAGCACTTTCCTTTAATTTCTATCTGTTCCACTTGTGCTACTTGGCTTTCTTTCCTAATATAATGATTAGAAAGTAAATCATAAAGTGGTCAAAGTAGTACAATGTATGTGAACTGAAGCTGCTTTAATAATGTTATCATCCAAGTTGTTCAGCAATATTGACTTATTGCCTTTACTGATTTTGATTCCTTTATGTTTACATTTCTTTGGTTGAATCTTAGGGCACTTTCCATTTGGCAGAACTGACTGGACTTTCTGACCAGTTCTTAAATGGAACACGTTAGTTCTGGGAACTGGTTCAGATAGTTCTCAGAACTGACGCATTCCATTTAAGAACCGGTTGACCAGACCAGTCAGTTCTGACAAATGGAAAGCACCCTTACATTATAAAATAAAATATAACACACGCTCTGATTGGCCAAAGGATGCACATTCCGCGTGCTCTATGAGAGCACATAGCATGCGCGCGCAGATATTCAAACATTTTTGCAACGAACAAAATTGAAAACTTGCCTTAAAATCATGTACTTGTATTTTATGAAAGAAAAAGAAAATTCGGCAGCTGTGCTCTGTCAAGTTATAAAAGCACTTGGGAATTGATAGAAGACTCGAGAAGTGTGAGAAGCACTTGGCTACGCCTCTCTCGTCTTCTTCCAATTCCCGCATGCTTCTACAGTACCGCCTAAAAGTATTGCAACAGCTAAGAACCGCAATTGCGCCGCAAAAAGACTTCTTAAAGAGAACCGCAATTTGCGGACGTTTGCGGTTTTCTTTTGCGCCTCGGCCATTATTCATAAAAACCACAAGTTGCGTTTCACGGCATAAGACAATAGAACGCAATAATATGCAAAATTAATTGATTCACCCGCAAAGATAATATATTCGTTTGAGTTGAAGCTCAAATGTGCAAGGATTCCACAACAAATCAGTCGATTATTCGAAAAAGATGAAAGCACTTTATGTTTTATATGTTTTGACGAACAAATTACGAACAAATTACGTCTGTCGTTCGCTGAAACGCGAAGTGATGACAAGTTTATGAAAATTATTCACTGACAGCCGCTCTGATCGGTCTTTAGATTTGGAATTCATGTCTTAAGGTATCAGGGTACCCCAAAAAAACTTTCAAACCACCGGTTTTGATTTTTTTTGACAATCAAATCTAATTGAATATTATCTATCATCTCCAAAAAACAGAATCTAAAAATATTTTTTTCCTAAAAAGTTAGAATCAAAAAACGAATTTTGGTTTCATTTGGTGCAAAAAGATGTTGACAAGCAAGCTGTCAACAGTACTCACGCAACAGACTTTCCACAAAGATTCAGATGCGAAGAAAGTATCCAAAAATCGTAACTGCTCACTCAAAACATCCTTGAATAGCGATGCGAAACCACTCACGGTCAAGATGCTCGTATTTTCCGCCAGCAGTAACTTTGCTTTCCTGCCACGTTGTGATACGTACTGTAAGGCGATCTGCTTTTGACTGCCATTCATATGTCATCAGGTATTGGATCACATATTTGTGGTGGATTTAAGGACGCTTGTGTAAACAAAGGCGGTACTTGACTTGAAAACTCTTTTGCCTTTATTTCGGAAACAAAATAGCCATGAATCAAGCGCACATTTTGAGTTCCGGTTCAAAGGGATTTTATCCGATTTAGCTGAAATTTGGTAGATACTTTGTCAAATAAATATTCTTCAAAAAGGTGTCTCCAAATTTTAATATTCAGTTTCCTTCGAAAGTTATAACTTGTTTTGTAAAGTGTTTTGCAGTTTTGCAGAGCTCGAAGTTTAGGACCGTATAAAAACGCAACGGGTTAATTTATCGATAAACGGAGACACCTTTTTTGTAAACTATATCTCGTGAGCTTATAAAGGTATTAGTCGAGGATTTCCGATAAATTGCGGCTGTATGGGACCTCGGCGATGATAGTGATGTGAAAATCTGAACTTTTTTACCTATTTCAAATATACTGTTTTTGTTCTAAAAACTAATTGTTTTATTGAATTCTGCATTTATTCAGCTTTCAGAAAATGTATACTTTATGGAGGTTTTAACGTAACGAGTACGCGCTAGAGCGTGTTGCGTGCATGATGGTCGTTTGGGGTACCCTGATACCTTAAGACATCTTAAAATTATACCTTATGAGGAACTAAAGTTAGGAGTATGAAGATATCGAACTTGACTTTCTCAAGTTCGTGACCGGTTCGATCCGGTTCACGCTGCACGCGTGGCTGGTTTCACACAACACCAAACCAAACTAACAAGTATCTCTGAAAAAAGTGTTTGAGAAATATTCAGATTCATCCAGATTCAAAATAAATGTTTTTCATTTGGTAATAAAGGCCTTTGAGCAAAAAGATTTAGGATCAAACAAGTCGTTTATGTGAATAATAATATTCTCAAGAACTCACTAATCGTAATCGTAAACAAACATTTCACACCTTGAGCTTGGTTATGTTTGATAGTTTGATGAGTCGTTCTCTGGTCGTTTTGATTTACCAAATGAGCAAAAGTAACCGTATCTAATGTAAAAGTTCTTTTTGAAATACATTTTGTCGCATTTCAGAGTTTATCTGACTAGTTTGTATAAAGTTCCCAAGCTTCCCGTACATTCTCACGGGTTCAACACACCATGTGTCAATCAAACTGTCTACAATTCACCAACATCGTAAATCTCGGCATTTGTGTTTTCATAAATCACAGCGTTGTGTTTTAGAGATGAAAAGTTTCAGGTTTCTAGCTGATTTAGTAATCGTTGACCGATCTACTAGTAACAGCTTGTTACTTTGGGCGAGTAAATGGACAGACTCGAATCCTGTGGAAAAAAACCTGCACGGTCACGACAAGTCATGCGTATGTTTTTCACAGTGATTACAAAATCTATTTTAGAAGTTGCGATGTTTTATCCTCAGCCTACGACTATACCGGGAATTGCATGAGTTTCCGAGCATTACTACGAGTTGTTTGGTTGTTATTGTTGAAATGATTGAAAGTCTACATGTAACTGTAAGATCGTAGATCGACTAAAAACGCAAAGATAATTTATTCGTAATTCACGCAACTCGCACACGAACAATGAAAGCGCAAAAAGACTTCTAAAAGAAAGCGCAATTTGCGGTGTTCAGTTTTTAATGAGTTTGGACGCCATTTTGTTTTGCGGTTTCTTTTTGCGCCGCAAACCGGCCGCAAACCGCAAAATAAACGCAATTGCGGTTCTTGGCTGTTGCAATACTTTTAGGCGGTACTGTACATGTATGACTTGTTACAGCACACTGCCTTGTTTTCTAAAACATCTAAAACAATCCCTTATACGTGAATCTGATTGGCTGTTTATATTTTCTATCAGGGAAAACTTACTCTCACCAGCCGACACCATATTTCAATCGAGAATTTCCAACGCTGGGTGGCCCAGACAATGGCGAGACAAAACCAGACGGAAAAGAGAATGCCCATGGTCCAGCGCCTGTGATTCGCAATACTCGTAAGTTAATTATGTCATGCTTATCATTTGGTGCTGTTTTAGTAAGTGCTAGTGGAAATAAGACACTTAATTCTATAGTACAAGACCAAAATGTTGTGCAAGAAATGGTTCTGATAGTGATCTGTGATCACAGTGCTGAAATGAAGTGTCTAAATACATTGTACGGCTGCACAAAACAAATAAACAACTGATAGAATTTGTGGATTTTGTTACAAATGGCAGGGACTCAACATGGCAGGAGTGCAACCATTTCTTAGCCAAGACAAAATTTAAAATACATGTAGCCATGTGTAAAGGTCTTGGATCCGGTTGTTCAAAGAGTGGATAGCGACTTCCGTTGGTTAAGGACGTTCGCGCGCATTGTTCACGCTCATCTTTTCTGCACATAAAATCAAGGTTCGAATCATCTCGGTCCAGTCCTCTTTCCTCACGTCTAAGATGGCAGCCAGTCGCGCATGTTACGTAGACGATTTTCATCGGCTAATATCTCGAGAATGATACCGGTGACCCCCATTTTTTATTTTGTGATTTTACAAAGAATCATAAAAGCTCCCCCATGTACCAAATTTAAAGAAAAAAACATGGTTAGATTTTGATAAAAACACGAATTTAGATGAAAACTTCAACCTACCTTCACGCGAAAGAGTCGTCGATGGCTACGTGGTGACTGTAAATATGAGCCAAAAACTACAGGTTTCTATATATTCACAAATCTTTGTACATAATTTTGTTCTATAAATTCTTAGATAGCCATTTGAGGAAAATTTTAGCAATCCGTTTAGTTTTTCTACAAAAAAATACCTGTCATTCTCGACTTTCTGTGGATTTAACGCACGTAATTTTCGATCAGAAAAAGGGTATACTTTGAAGAAATCTGGCTCCATAGCGATATCGGTGACCCCCATTTTTTATTTGCTCATTTAGCTTCTACAATGATCTTATTTCACCATACGAAGTTTCAGGAAAAAAAACATGGATAGTTTTTTTGCCCGCGAACGTCCTTAAATCCTTATCCAGTGGATACATTTATTGGATAATAGCATCTACTTATCCACTGGGTAGCATTAGGGAGTTTAAGATTTGCAAAATCTACGATGGCGACGTCAACCGGAAGTGTCAATAACTTTTGTTCGGGGTTTCATACAGTCATTAGAGATTTAGTCCAAGCCTAAGCCTGTGAGGTTACTTCATCCACAAGGAATACCAACTATGAAGGTATGAAACTCCGAACATAAGTTATTTACACTTCCAGTTGACGTCGCCGTCGTAGATTTTGCAAATCTTAAACTCCCTATTACATGTATCTACTCTTTGAACAATCATCCAAGTCCGTAACGGCCGGCGTTAACTTAGAGCATCGCATTATAATCACAATGAATACTCATTTCTAGAACGTATTCCATGTGTTTATTGCTAGAAATAACCGATGCTAGAAGTTGTGTGAAGCAAAGTTTTACAAGCGAACTGACTTCATTGTTTAAACAGTCTCATTATTAAAGGCATTATGTCCTAAACGCGTTTAGAGTGAATGCGTTCTAAATGCAATTTAAATGCGTTCCAAACGCAAATTAAAGGTGTTTAAAATACGTTTTTCAAAACACGTTTTTAAGTGCGCTTAATTCTGAGCGGTACTGCATTTAACAAATAGAAAACGTTTCCCGTGTTTACATAGCCTGATATAAGGGAGGGAAGTTTGGGAGAAGTCGAGAGCTATTGTGTAAAACCGAACCGTAGGCGAGGTTTTACACAGAGCTCGAGACTTCTCCCAAACTTTCCCGAGTGTTTATATCAGGCTATGTAAACATGGGAAAACATTTTCTATTTGTTTTATAAAATAACTGCAAGGATTTCTTTTGTAAAACTCCTTTATTTACGCGAGATTTTAGTGATCAAAATTTCAATTCTCCTGAAAAGTGTCAGAAATCATCCAATCAAATCTCACGAAAGAAATCAAAATGGCAAAGCGACTCGACAACTTTTATCTGTGCCATTTACTGTTTTGACACGAAAAACGATTTGAAGAATGCTATTTTTTGTCAGAAAATTACAGAAGAATGCTTGTTACACTTTGTTTTTGTATCCTGTGAACACGAAGAAAAGTGAGAAAAGCTGAGCCGAATCACGATCAATGACGAAGAGTCGTCAAACTTTCTGAAATATTTGACAACTTGATGAATGGAGCACGAGGTCAGGTAGCCAAATATCCACAGTTTTTGTCGTATTTTTGAATCTTTTCGTCGCTTTTCTCGACAAGAATGTATAAACGATGGACGTTTCTGAGACATTTCAAGATATTTTTTCTCTTTGACATATTTTACTAGAGATATGAATGTTCAGGTGAACCCGCCGTGTAGCTACAAGAATCGCTCTGTTTTCACTGTTTTGTGAGTATAAATACGGCTATATTTTCTTGATATTTTCAGTCATACACTTGAGAAAATATATGTGTAGCTATATAACTTACAAAATGGTTAGTATGTGATTGAGAAAACTGAGCCGTTATATTTAGCTTTCTTCGTTTATTGTGGACAAAAATAATTGGACGATTCGTCGAGTTTGAACTTGAAGCTCAATTCTTGCAAAATTACTTAATTTTCAGTTTAAAATCATCAAAATCACATCTACATGTACATGTACATAGAACTTGAACTTAACTAAACAAGAAAAACTGTAATTCTATGGCTTTTGCTTAGTAAATAATACATGTTTGACAACAGAAAAAAATACATTTGTGGTCAGTTATTTTTACAATCAAATCCACTGCATCGCTTCAAGGTTGTTCAAGGTCATGAACCATGTTTACATAGCCTCATATCAACATAGTAATTAACCAATCAGAGTGCGCGTTATATCTAAATTATTTTATAAAAGGGCATGTGAAATGTTCAGTGTTTCATATTGACGTACAGTAGTTCATCATTGTATTGATGATATCTTGTGACCCTGCACTGAAGTTGCATGTTGTTTATTCTAGACGAACCACCATGGATGGAGCGCAGTGGTCCTGGTGAGTTTCAGGTTTTGGTTGAATGTTAGCATGGATTGGCCTTTGAGAAAGCAAGGCCATATTTCCATCAATTACTACATATATATATAAAGGGCTGTTTACACAGGCTATTTTATCAGTGATTTTGTCGGCGATTTTATCGCCACGAAGTTGCACAAAATTTCGAGCATGTTCGAAATTGCAGGATTTGTGGTTGCAATAAAATCGCCAATAAAATTGCAGACAAAATCGCCAATAAAATCGCCTGTGTAAACAGCCCTTAATGTAGTGTACTGCTACATGTATGTGTAGTCTGCATCAATGTAACACCTTTTGTGTATTATAGGCCCCCCTCCTCACGGATATGGCAGGAATCAAGATGTGTATAATGGGGGACCTGGACAGGGTCAATATTACCGACGACCACCACCAGATTATCAGGTACAAATTGTATTAACAAAACTCTTGCTCATAGTGATTATGATGATTATGATGATGGTGAAATCATGATTTAATAATGCCTTATCAATTGTACCTTATAGAATAACAGAAATAATACACAGTATCCACCTCAACAATATGGCAATAATTATTACCCTGGACAAGGGGGTCGACCACCAGCACATGGCTACTCTGGGCAGGACCAACATGGAAGGTTAGAGTGAACTCTTGCTTTCTTGTAAAATTCTGGAGTACAGTGATTTACTTCTGTTGAAATTGTATAAAAGTTAATTTTGCAATCATCTTATATTTGATTTCACAAGGGCAGATCGGTTACAATATTATTATTATTAATGTACAGTACAGCCTAGAAGTATTGCAACCACTACACTCGTTTGTTTTTGCGTGTGCTACATGTACACTCATTTTCAGCCTTTATCGCCAGCATTTGTCGCCAACATTTGTCGATCGTGTAGCCACCACCACTTGTTGGTGATTTCAAAAAATCACCTCGCCTGTGCAAGCAAAACATCTCTTGAGTAGCCACAGTTTAACTACTTTAATGGCTACAAGCTTATATCGTATGTTTTGTTAAAGGTCTTCATATCAAAGGGCAAGCCAAGGCCAAAGACAGGGACCTGGAGGAAGACCAGACAAAAGACAAGAACAAGATAGAGACAATGAGAAACCTGCAATAAGACCTGCCGTTCTCCGTCCAGAAGACATTCAAGCAATGGATGATGTAGAAGACGATGGCGGCTGGGCTGGTGCACATGGCGAAGTGGACTACACTGCAAAATTAAACTTTGAAGATTTTGACGATGAAGAGAAAGAATGGAACAAAGAGAATAACAAGGAGAGTAGGAATAAAAGTAGAAATAACAAAGACATTCACAAGGTGGGCAAAGAAGAGGAACGGCAGCCCACTGAGTTGACAAAAGAATCTGAGGAACCTAAAGAACCAGGACTTTTAAGAAGACCTACACAGGTGGGTGTCTGTAAATGTTATAATGAACACTGATTAACTGTGTCACAATGCATGCTAAAGAGTTGTCACTCTGAATCTTCTGTAATGAAGGAAGTGCTGTATACTTCCTCTTTCTCTAGTATTTAATTATAAAAGTGAGATACATACACATGTACATGTTTACGAGTGAGTATATATACATGTACAGTCGTTCTCAAAAAGGTTGTCCAGATGAAAAGACTACAATAAAGAGAAATGTAATGCCGCTGGTATCAACTTGCAGTTCCGTGTGCAGAAATTGAATACATTTAATGAATCCCATGACTTTATTGTAGTATTGTAGTCTTTTCATCAGGACGACCTTTTTGAGAATGACTGAACTATGTACGTGTATAGTATGTATAGTACACAAAACCTGGCACATGAACTATAGAAGCATCAAGAGTTCCAGACTTCCGGTGTTATTACAAAGGAAAAGTGAGCACCAATTCTAGACACAGGGAGCCCAAGCTATGTTTTTGCTCACTTGGTGCTCACTTTTCCTTTGTAATAATCTCACAATGCATTGCGCGTGCACCGGAAGTCTGGAACTCTTGATGCGTGTATGTTACATACTGTACTGTACACATACATGTATATTGTACATGTACGTCCATGTTACAACAGTGACTGGTAATCATAACAATCATAATAATTTAATATCTTTATTTAAGGAGGGTAACACATAATAGACAATACTACATTGTAATAAACTCGTAAATAAACTGGTAGACCTTTTGGTTGGGTGACTAAGTTTTGCTTTGTTATGTACATGTAGTAAGAGTGGATATGCCTTAGTTTACTCGAACATGTTTGCTTTACGTTTTTGCAGGATACTGATAAACCCAAACAACCCAAATCTGCATGGGGAGAACTACCACAAAGACCTCCACAATACGTAGACAGCAACAGACAAGGTCCACAGCAAGCCAGACCGTTTGACAGCCACAGACCTGCACCAGGACCAGGGCATACAGCAGCATGGAACATGCAATATCCACCACCCAACCAAGCCCAGCACAGAGTACCCCCAGGCCAGTACCCACCTCTTTCTGGGTCTCCACCCACTGGAAGGGATCCTTCTCCTGGTAGACAACCCAAACAGGAAGGGCCACCACCCACAAGGAGGGAGGGTGAACCAGCAGATGAATGGAAGGTGATGAGACAAAAACAGCAGGAAGAAATGCATGCTGCTGTGGAGAGAGCTAGGAAGAGAAGGGAACAGGATGAGTTGGAGTTCCAAGCAAAAACTAAAGCAGCAGCCATGGTAAAACTGAAGGCAATGGAGGACAAATCCAAAGTCGGCGATGACAAGTCGGATGGGAGCTATGAAAGATCAGATGAAATACAAAGATCTGAGTCTACAGAATCTGACAGGAGAGAAACTCGGGATGACTTTGAAAGAGAAAGAACACGTGAAAGAGATGAGAAGGATGGCGACCAACGTGTTCCACCTTCAGACCAAAAGATGGGTCATCTCAGGCCGGAGGATTCTTCCAGACGGAGAAACGACAGTGACTCGAGTGATACATCCAGATCAAGTGGATCTCGGCAGTTTTACCACCAACAAAGAAACATCCCTCCTCGTTTTCAGCAACAAAGACAACAGCAGCAGCAACAGTATCAGCAACAGCAGCTTTATCAAGCCACACATCCTTCATCTGTTCATCACCAGCAGCCAAGAGAGTTCTTAGACATGGCACCTCCAACTGTGAGAACGTCACAGACTAGTGATTCTGGTAAGTTTTGATTTGTTGGCAGGGATTTCAAGCCAGCAAGCAATGAACTCGGTCTGCTACAGTACAAATATACAGTCATTCTCAAAAAGGTTGTCCAGATGAAAAGACTACAATACTACAATAAAGTCACGTGATTCATTATGTATTCGATTTCCTCGCGTAGAATTTCAATTTGAGATGCAAAAGTACACAGCATTGTGAGAACTAAATGTAATAGCACTGGTATCAACTCGCAGTTCCGTGTGCAGAAATTGAAAACATAATGAATCACATGACTTTATTGTAGTATTGTAGTCTTTTCATCTGGACAACCTTTTTGAGAATGACTGTATGTACATGACCTTTCAATAATCAATGCCACCTACATGTAAATGTACTTTTGTCAATTGTCATGGCTGTTTACAATACTGTAACAGTAAGATCGTCTGCCTACATTGTACATGTACAATGTACTTAAAATGTCATTGAACCCCCCTGTAAATGTATTTAGTTGGACTTTCATGTACATGTAGACTTATACTCCTTTTACACATGTCTGACCATTTTTCTTTCAAATTGCAATGCAACACAATTGTAAAACAAGTTGAAAAGAGAGTGTTACATGCTGCAACTAATCTCAGTGTTGCGAAAAGAAAGTTGCTCTATTTTCCTTGGAACTCACAAAGCAAGTTTACATGTACATTGCATTGCCAGTTGCAGAGAAAAGATGTTACACATGGCATCTGTGCTGATGAGTTACATTGTATATGCAATTTCTGTACAGTGTAATGGAAATGTAAGGATGTACATGTACATTGTATATCAATTGCACTTATTTATTGGACCTGTGGAAATGTATAGCATTACCAAGATGGCCCAAAGTACATATGTACATTGTACACGTAGCTCTTTGGGAGTCGAGTAACTTTTCCTCACAAAGATATATTTGTGTTTTTTTTAGGTCCAGTATCACCCTCAGGTAAAACAAATAGGCCTGGAGAAACTGTCCCTGTCAAGAGAATAATGAAGCGATCTGACAGCAGTAGCACTGCAGGAGATGACGTGGCTAGTGTCAAATCGTTAGAAAGCATAGGAGACAGAGAAAAAGAAAGAGGTTCTCGACCACGCCTTGGGACGGCATCATCAACTGAGCAAGAAGTAATAAAAGCTGACACTAAGTCAAAGCCAAGAGAGACACAGAGGAGAGACAACAAGGATTCGAAAAAGGACGAAGTTCAAGAAGAAAGGAAGAGTAGAGATTTTGAAAAGCAACGAGATAGACAGCGAAGTACTGAAAAGAAGACTGAGGATAGGGAAGATCATGATGACACTTCTACCCTCAGAAAACGGGAATATGACAGAAACGACAATGACAGAAAAGCCGAAGAGCCTCACAAACGAAAAAGGGATGAGAACGAAGAAGATTATGATGACAGAAGGACAAAAATGAACAGAGACAGACAACATGACAGCCGTGGGAGAGTAAGACCAGGCCCCAGTGTGCGTGGCAGAGGTCGTGGAATTGGACGAGGGAGGCAGGATTATAGAAGTGGCGGCAGTGATAACCGCCAAAGACATGTACGAGACTCAAGATCAAGGGATTCAACTAGAGATCAAAGAAAAGAAAGCTCAGATAAAGGTGAAAGATCAAGAGATCCACTACGAACCCAGGACCAGAACAAAGAAATAAAAGATAAAATATCTGCAGATGACACCAAGGAAAGAACTGAACGTCCTCAGAAGAAAGAAGAAAAACCAATGTCTGATCGAGAAAGCCAGGAACGGAAGAGTTCTTACCAGGAAAAACCTCCAAGGGAAGCTCAGGATAAAGACAGAGGTGAAAGAAAAGGTGAAAGATTTGAGAGAAAGGCTGATAGGTACGAGAAGAGAGATGATAGGGATCAAAGACCTAAGTGGAAACAGTCTGAACCGAGAAGAGAAGGCAATCGAGATAGCAGGGATGAGCCTAGAAGAGGGAGATTTGCATCGAGAGACATTCGAGAAGAGGAAAAATACGCAAACCAACGTCCCAGTCGTGATGGAGATAGGTATCAAGATCGTTATAAGCAAGATCGAGACAAAAACAGAGAACGTGAAACGGAAGTCTATAAAGACAAACCCAAAGAACGTGATTCTGGTCAAGACCGAGATCGACCAAGAACAAAAGATTATGATCGCTATAGAGACAAAGATTCTCCTAGAAACAGAAGGGAACTTACCGCTCGTCACGAGAGAGGTGGCCACCGTGGCCAACTCTCCACAAGAGCAAGGGGTGGAGGTGCCATTGGACGTGGTACACGCAGGGGGGGAAGTGGCCGTATCGTTGGAAGTGGTAGAATAGTAGCGGCGAGCATGTATAGCCGAACTACTAAGGTAGAGGAATTATCCAGTGAGGATGAAGATGACGACAGTGATAGCGAAACTAGTAGTTATACCACAGCCACGTCTGCATCTGAAGAAAGACCCGAAGAAAAAGAAGAAAAACCCAAAGAACAGCCTAGAAGTTCTAGTCAGTCAAGTAACACACCACGGACTCTTAAATCTACAAGAGGTTCAACAAGAGGTCGAGGAGGTAACTATGTACGCTCAAGACCCCAACAAGAAAAGCCACCACGATTCCAGAAACAGCAGGAAAGGGCAGCTCAGCAACGAAGTTCAGGTCGTGGTGGGTTCAAAAATAACTGTGAGGTAGGGAGAGGTGGTGGTAGAGGAAGAGGGAGAGGGAGAGGACGTGGTCGTATGATGTCAGGTTCACGAGATACTGATGAAATGAAAGATGACGCCACAATAGAAGCTACTGAGGACTGGGAAGACGATGTTGATTCTGGTGCAATAGACCAAACGAAAGATGAAAAACCTTTGAGAAGGGGTGGTTTTCCTCGCTCGTCGTCCGAAAGAAACTCAAATCGCCGAGGAACGTCACGGGATGAATCTGGAAAGTCCACTCTCCGAAGAGATGGAGGTCAGTATAACTCACAGTCAAGAAAAGGGGAGTCTTTTTTAGCCGAAAAGCAGGTAAAAATTGAAGGTTCAAAGTTGGCCAGCGGGGAACCTAGGGGGACTTTACCTGCTGCAAAAAGTACGGACTTGGCATCAAGCAAGAAAAGTTCTGGAACCCCCAAAGATGAAAAGAGAATCGACTACAGTGCTGTGGATAGTATCGATGGGAAAGTGCCAAAGCGTAGCGACATGGTCAAAAAGGCAAACATTGATCTATTTGATCTTCACAATGTTGCTGGTGTGATTTGCATTGATGATATTCCAGATGATGCCTCGGATATATCCTCCAGTGGTTTCGTTGAGGTCACTTCAAAACGGACTCAGAAAGAGCTGAAAGAAAAACAGAGAGAAGAGGATGAAAGGAAAAAGAGAAGCGAAGAAAAGGCAAACCAGAGGAGTTCAGATGCCAAATTCAAGAAAAACCAGACCAATAAACCTCCAAGATTCAGCAAACAGCACCAGGGCTCACCCCCTTCAGCTACCCAATCAAAATCCTTTGACGGAAAACTCCCAGTAACCGTCTCTCTAGAGGGTGCACCTGGATTAGTGTCTGGCAACGTTGGTAGTAATCCCTCCAGTACCAACTCGACAAAACGAAATAGTCCTGTTACCATAGAAAGGCCCTTATCGCCACAAGGGCCTGTTTTTAATGCGTGGAATAAACCCCTGACTCTAGTGACACCAGCTAAGCCTCCTGGAACGTCCTTGTTGATGACCTCCAATGTGCCAGATCCTTTGGCAGTTGGAAGTGGAAAGCCTTCTCGGCAAACACAGCCTGTAAGTATATCCGTCTCTTTGTCAATTAAATAGGTAGTAAGAATAATTAACAATTCTGTAAATGTCGAGAATCAGGTGGCAGTCGGGAAAAATTGGATATGTATTTAATTCGCGCTCTCCAAAAATGACATTCAAACTTCAACATATTTATTATTTATTTTATTATTATTTTTCAGTGAAACAGGCACGGCGAAATGAAGTGAAGATAAGCATTTTGTTCTCGCATAAATTATCGCGAAGTTGCCTGACGCTGTTGGGCATGTATCAAAGCGTTATTTTACGCGAGACCACCAACGTCTTATTTTTGTTTCCTTTCGCTGTTGGCCGGACCCATCCTACCGTAGATGTTCTGCTTTTGATACGTTAATCTTATTAGTGTTTGAAATCATTTGGTTCCCTTTACAGAACAACGTGATGCCATTGCAGAACTCGCTCATCAACTCGAACATAGAGGACAAGTCTGCAGAAGATGAGCTAAAAGAGATGACCAAAGAAATCGAATCGATGGCTCCGTCAGAGGAACAAGAAGAAGTTAGCGCAGCTCCAAATAAACACAACAAGAAATCTACCAATGAAACAACAAGCAGCTCCAGTAGGGAAAAGCGTCATGATGGCGAAAAGAAATCTCAGCCAAAGCCACAAAGAGAAAGACCTCCTCGATTTGAAAGGACAGCTAAAAGAAAAGGTGGCACCGATGATAATATGAAAAAGGATTTCACGAAACAGGATGACAGCAAGAAGGAGAAAGATCCGTCTTCAAAGAAATCGGTAAGTGCGCGAATATCATCTTTAAATTCGAAAAACTGTCACTACATTTCATGTTGTAGAATGATGACCATCGTCTTTATTTGCTTTATTGATGGTTTATACTTGTTTGTTCCAGGATAACCAATCTTCACAATCATTGTCTATTAAAACCAAATCAGTTGATGAAAAGAAATTTGACCCCATTGACCCTGGAAAGGAGAAAGAAGACACCCCTGATAAAGGGTCTACTCTGAAGGGAATAACGTTGACTGTCAATGACGCTTCTGAGAAGGTAATCAATTGTGTGTAATCCTTCACCACACCACAGAACACCACTACTACACTACACTAGAGTCGTTTTCGTATGAGTGGGAAACCTACGGCACAGAGTTATAATTACGGTACGGAAGCGAAGACATTCTATTCAACCAATCACAGCGTGCAAAATCATTGCTCAACCAATCAAAATGCTTAGACATGGCACGGTCACGGAATGGTACCTTCGCCGCACGGCACGAATAATTATAATAATGGAAGTTATTTTACAGTGCATTTCAGTTCACACTCAATGCGCTTTACAACCGATGGAGGACTTTTTCGAGCTTCATATTATTATTATGAAAGACGTCCACAGTAGCTTTGCAATCATGAGGAGTTAGTATGTATGTTACCATGCCGTAACTACTTCCCAATCATACAAAAATGACTACACTACACTACACTACACTACAGTACACTACATGTACACTACATGTACACTACATGTACACTACATGTACACTACATGTACACTACATGTACACTACATGTACACTACATGTACACTACATGTACACTACATGTACACTACATGTACACTACATGTACACTACACGTACACTACACGTACACTACACGTACACTACACGTACACTACATGTACACTACATGTACACTACACTACACTATACTATACACTACACTATACACTACACCATACACTACACTATACACTACACTACACCGTACTACACTACACCGTACTACACTACACTACACTACATGTACACTACATGTACACTACATGTACACTACATGTACACTACATGTACACTACATGTACACTACATGTACACTACATGTACACTACACTACACTACACTACACTATACACTACACTATACACTACACCATACTACACTACACTACATGTACACTATACACTACACTATACACTACACTACACCGTACTACACTACACTACACTAGGACTAGACCTCCATAAAGGATAACGCGTTATCAATGGTAATAACACTCTACTAAATGGAACTTTCACTTGCAGGAAATTGAGAAAGACTCCATTACACCTAGAAAGGACTCCGACTACAGTGTTGATAGTGAAGGACAAGCAGGTGGTGATATGTTTAGTGGGAGACCATTGTCCGTTGATATCAATGACTCCTCTTCAGAAACCCAAGATCGTCCACCCACTCCTGTATCCCCAGCGTACGTAGAAATGAGCAAGAGGATGTTTGCTGCCCGAAAAGCATGGGAAGATGCCCCAACCTCTTCAGTTGGTCTGACATCTGTTACAATGGACTCCCCTTCTGCTTGGTCTGAAAGCAGCCCTTCATCTGTTTCAAGGTCTGTGGTGAGCTCTAGTGGTAAGGATTCCAGTTCCCTTGGAGAAAGTGGATCAGAAAATGCTAGTGAGTCTAGAGAAAGCTCTGAAGCTAGCGTTAGTAAATCTGATGTCACTAAACCCACTGAAACACAGTTCATCGCCAAAAAGGCTGGAGCAAATGAACAGCAGAATGTCTGTAAAGTCAAACCGCAGCAACAGCAACAGACTGTGAAACCACAGCACACATCGCTGACTGCTTCGACAACAGAAGAAAGACGGCAGCCCGATTTGGATTCTATGACTCCAGCGCAACCAGTTCTCACTCAAGAGCATCTGCTACCGCAGAATATCCATTCTAGTTATCCATTCCAACTTGAGCCTCAGCTCCTGCAGCTACAACATCATCGTCCACCCCAGCACTTTATGCAGCCTCTGCAGTCGTTACAGCAGTCAACACAAGTTGCAGCTAACAGGTACCAGATCCCTGCTCAAATGCAGCAAGTCCCACATCAGCCAACGTCGGCTCCATCTCCACTTTCGCAGTCACCACAAGAGTTGTTCCAGTCTCAGTATTTGACGAGCAATTTGTACTCGGCCAGTGGATTTCCTGGTTCACAGTCGTTTGTGTCAATACCGATGGTCGCAACAACAACTACTCCATCTTATGCCACCTCTTCCACAAGAACACAGGCGCTTCCTGGACAGCAGGCTAAAACGGTGACGAGCTCCATGTTTGGACAACCAGGAACTCAAGCACAAACAGTGTACATGCCGTTTGACCCACAAAATATTGGTGGAACTGCAACACTCATTAATTTCAGCCAACAGTCCCAAGCGCAACGCCAACTGATTGGCAGCCATGCAGTTGGATTTACAGATGTTTTGACTCAGCAGCCTCATATGCCACCGGGTAACCAACCACAGGCACCCCAGCAATTTCAGCGTCCATTTACCTACCAGACAAAACCTACTTCGTATGAAAGTGAACATGGCGCATCCATAAAACCAGTTGATCAAGGTCAAAGTGACTTCAATCATCCACAGTCTGAAATGGTGAAGCACATCAATGCTAAACCATTTGAGCCACCCAAGAGGCTTTCAACGCCGACATCACTAGCAACATCAAGTGGTGGGAGTGTGGGTCTAATGAATCCAAATGTTGTACATATAAGGCCAAACCCACCTAATATGGGTGCTCTCTCTCATAGCCCTCCTATGCAGACGTCGTTTATTACTAACAGACCCGTGTCCATGTCACCTGTAGACCCCAATGTTCCATTTGCAGCAGGCGCCAACGCATATCCAAAGCATGCTCCTATTGGACACTACCAAGTACCTCAACAGCAGCGACAACAGCCGCCTGTCCAACAATTTACACCATTCCAACAACAACCTGTCCATATTAAACCACAGCAGTTGCAGCAGCACCAGCCTGTGCACATGCATCAAGGACAGCCTAATCAACACCATGCTCAACAGCATGGTCCTACGCATATTGCAGCTTCAGGAACACACGGTATTCCGCCTCAAGCACTACTGCAAAGGCAGTATGGAGCTGTAGGAACGGTTGGACCCACTCAGCATGCAGTAGGCAACCAACGCTTTCCAGGTCCTATTCAGAGGCCTCCCTCCTCTGGTATAATGCAAGGTATGCCTCAAAACGTTCTACATCACCAACCAAGGTCAGTCCAGCAACCAAGACCCATTCGCCAACAAATGCCGCGTATGCCACATAACATGCAGAAGCCACCTCTTCTGTCAACACGGCCACCCATGCCACAACAAATGCAAGTTGCTGCACAACAGAATCCATTTAAAGCTTTGCAACACCAGAAGATGGTGGCAGAGACACGCTTGTACTTTGCGTCGCAAGAGCAACAAATCAAAATGAAGCCTCAGGCTCCCCACAGTGAAGCAGACAAGCCAAACCAGCCCAGTTTGCCAGTGCAATTGCCACAGCAACAGATGCCACAGCAACAGATACCAAAGCAAGGACAGTCATTTCAACAGTCCAACTTAAAACAAATTCAATCTCACTCCAAGCCAGTGCAAGATTCCAAAATGCCTAATCAGAATTCCAGACAATCGGTGCAGCACAAGCAAGTTCCGCTGGCGCCTTCATCGGGGGCTCATCACCAGAATAAGCCACCCAGAATGTCTCAAGATAACAAGCCAAAGCAATCAAGTCAAGAGAAAAAAGACAAGAAAGAAGAAAACAAGTCGCACATAATTGAACTGCCAAGAAAGAAACCACAAGATAACGGTAACAAGTCAAAGCCAGCCAAGTCAGATTCTTCGAAATCTGAAGACGCAAGTCGAGCGTTAAAATCGGACGGAAAACCAGCCGTCAACAAGCGAGGAGGACCCATTCGCATTGCTCCGATGATACAAAAGTCTCCTCAAGGAAGCGGGCGTGGAAACAGACCAAACAAGCCCCGTCCACCATTCAAGAACACACCCCCAAGTGTTCAATCAAACAAGCCTAAAACAGAAGGTACAGCTCCAGCTACCATAACTGGAGCAACAGGAGTGCCAACTACTGCATCGACTACCACCACCACCACGTCAAAGCCTGCCACTGAAGCAGTAGTCAGCTCCAAAGGCAAAGACCTCAAAGAGTCAAGCCCCAAGGCACCAGAAGAGGTGAAAGCTACCGATCCGTTGCCTGTGACCTCTTAAATTTTACGGACACAGTAGGAATAAACAGTAGTTTTGTGTCCACTGTAAAGCTACTGTATTGTCATGTCCCGATGACAAGTAGTATTCTCTAATTTAACGAGTTTCAAATGATATATGATGAGTGTTCTGTCCAATTCCGGATTGCAAATTTCGTCGTTCGTTATTGATAATTTGGGATCTTTTGTAAACAAATTAGTTCTAGGTAAGTCTTTCAGCATTTTGTGGCTGAAAAGTGAATATTAAAGGTTGTACAAAGATTTACAGTAACAGCTAATTTATTGATAAACCATTGGACAGCTTAACTGAAAGAGAGATTTTGAATATTGATTTGGTCAAGTGCTTGTAAAATTTGTAAGTTGCCCACTTGAGAAAAGTAAAGGTTACTTCTGAGTGATATGAATTACTTGGTTTTCTTTTGAGTAATGGGTTCAGATAAATGCATGGAGCAATATTGAACGCATTATTGCTGCAGTTGCTATAGCCAAGCGTATAATTGAAATACAATGCGATAAGAGATGGTACTGAGATTGTGCAAAGTGTTAGGGCATTGTGGGGCCGTTTATTCAAAACCGATATTCCAAAGTAATACATTTTCGGATGAGTTCAGTAAGAAAACACAAACAGCAGTATCGTGTTGCTTCTAACGCCTCCCACATGCGCGCCGAAACTACTGATACTCTCAAAAAGATCCCATCAAATTGATTTCCTAGAAAAGATCCAAGGAGCAATCTTTCCGGACAACACACCTATTTCAAAAAAGGTTGTCAGAGAGAAAGGAGATAGGAGAATGCTTATTAAAAGACCAAAGTTGACTGCTGGTCAGTTTAAATTATTAAATCTTGGTTTCGTAATAATTACTTACAATTACTGAAAGCTTTATGAACTAAATTGTCAGGTTATTTGCATATACATACACATCTATAGTACCATCTGGTCTTAGAATGACCATTCTCCTATCGCCTTTCTCTCTGACAACCTTTTTCGAAATAGGTGTATATAAGGTACAGTCATTCTCAAAAAGGTTGCCAGATGAAAAGACTACAATAAAGTCACATGATTCATTATGTATTCAATTTCCTCACGTGGAATTTCAATTTGAGATGAAAAACTACGCGGCATTGTGAGAACTGAATGTAATGCCGCTGGTATCAACTCGCAGTTCCGCGTGCAGAAATTGAAAACAATGATTCAAGTGACTTTATTGTAGTATTGTAGTCTTCATATGGACAACCTTTTTGAGAATGACTGTATGTCGTCCCGTACACAGGTAGCCCAAACGTAGAATCAGTGGACCGTGACGTCATTGAATATTCGTTTGACCGTTGGATTTTCGAATGGTCTCAGGAATGAGCTCTTAGAAAGACTTCAAAGGATATGGGATTCTGAAACATGTCTTCATAACAGTAGTCTGATAATTAAAGAACACTTTGGTGTAGAAATCTGAGCAAGAAATTGTGTTTTTGAGTGGTTTTGAGCGATTCGAAAATTCACCCGTTTCTAGCGTACATATAATTAGGAAAGGTTTGCAACTCCGGCCACCAAATTTTTGCAAACACTGTCGCTAAAAAAAATATCTCTCAAAAACTACGCAAGCAAAAAATATCGCCTTCCTACCACACATTCACAAATAAATGATCTTTTCAATGAGCTTTTGTGCAAATTTTTGGGTCCACCATATGCCGAGAAAATTTTTTTGAAGTTGGGGAAGTCGACGAAAAGTTCGCCGTGGCCATCCGCAGTCATCAGCTGTGCACCTAAAACGTTCTGAGGGAGGGGACGGACCGCAGTAGATTGTTTTACAAAGATGTCCTCAAACAGATAAATGCTATATAATTTGAATTTACTACGGTGTATGTTTTAATCAGTATTACCCTGGCTGCCGCTAGCAGAGTTATATTTCATCGTTCTGATTTTCGATGAGTCTTTTGCCTTTAGCATCTATCGGTCCCTCCCCTACTCAGTGTAGCTTTTGTTAACAAATCTATCGGTCCGTCCCCTCCCTCAGAACGTTTTAGGTGCACAGCTGATGACTGCGGATGGCCACGGCGAACTTTTCGTCGACTTCCCCAACTTCAAAAAAAATATTTCTCGGCATATGGTGGACCCAAAAATTTGCACAAAAGCTCATTGAAAAGATCATTTATTTGTGAATGTGTGGTAGGAAGGCGATATTTTTTGCTTGCGTAGTTTTTGAGAGATATTTTTTTTAGCGACAGTGTTTGCAAAAATTTGGTGGCCGGAGTTGCAAACCTTTCCTAATTATATGTACGCTAGAGGAATTTTCGAATCGCTCAAAACCACTCAAAAAACACAATTTCTTGCTCAGATTTCTACACCAAAGTGTTCTTTAATTATCAGACTACTGTTATGAAGACATGTTTCAGAATCCCATATCCTTTGAAGTCTTTCTAAGAGCTCATCCTGAGACCATTCGAAAATCCAACGGTCAAACGAATATTCAAGACGTCACGGTCCATGATTCTACGTTTGGGCTACCTGTGTCCCGTACAGAAAACTGGGAGGTCAATGATACGACATAAAGAGTACTAATAAGCAGTGCATTACCGGGTATAAAGGTACATGCACGTGATGGGTTTCGTCCTTCTGATTGGATGAATTGCTAATTAATTATGCATGAGTTTTTGAAAACTTGCTAATATATACACTTATTCCAAAAATCGTCCCCGCCGAAAGCAAGAAGCTGACGACAGCAAAGGGCATTGGGACTTTCTCCTTATTCATCCGTAGACATTTTGACAACATACATTTTCAAATTGCCGAATAGTTCCAAATGATTGCTATTCAACGCTCGTAGGGATAACTTCTCAAGTACCACAGATATATTAATTAATTAAGAGATTCCCAAAGTCCTTTGCGGTCGTCAGCTTCTTGCTCGCTGCTTTCGGTCCGGACAACGATTTTTGGTATAGGTGTATAATGCTGTCTCGTAAACGGGAATAGCGAAAGCCATAAGTTCTCACGTAGTTTTGAGCGCGCAATGAGTTTTGAGGACCCTATGAACTGATAGCATAATATATACTCGTTTTTTTGCAATCAAATTATTAACACTGTCATTTAAACAAAGCTTCGTCACGCTTTTTATAATTTTCGGATGCTTCATTTAGTTTTTGATTTTCATGCAGTTTTTGTCCAACTCTTTTTGTTCTATTTTTGGGTTACCTGTGTTAAAGCTGTGACTACTGGTCAGTGGTCTTCATATCAGTACTGACTTGTGTTGAGTTTCGACTTGAAGAGTACATTCAGTACATGGCCATTATGGAGTTTAAAATCAATTGTACGAGAGGTTCGTGTCGATCAGGAGAACTTTCAATTGACCGTGTTCCTTTTGAAACTCCCATGTGCTTCATGTATACTCGTTCAGGTACGATACCGCACATTGCAATATGGCACGATCTACTCGAACACAACTTGCCCGTGGCTGTACAACTAACTTTACCAACACTGTGAGTATTTCTCCTGATATGATTATCTACTTACTAAATCATTCTTATATTTAAACTGCAAAAATGCATTTATATTCACAATACAACGACTGAACAAGGGATAGGGGGGCGTTGAGTACTCGAAATATTTTTTTAAATAAAACTATTTACTTAAAAACCTTCTTTTCGTGATATACTTTTTATATTGAAATAGCAACACGAAGAAAAAGAAAACAATTCTCACGATTAAAACTTTGAAACCAAAAAAAAAGAATCGACCACGAAGGGACTCGAACCCTCAATCTTCTGATCCGAAGTCAGACGCCTTATCCATTAGGCCACGCGGTCACCAGTAAAATTGTGCATTACTTTTACATATTTTATCGGTGTTTTGCACGCTCTAGCGCATATTATTTTCCGCTATTATGCTCTTCATCGTTTTTTTGTATATTTTTTTTACTTCCAGCGTCGATCAACCGAGTTCTGAATTCACCAAAAAGCTAGATAAAGGAATTCATTCATTTATTGGTGGCAAGGTTTGTACACAGGGTACCCAAAAACTATGTTGCCTTTTATAGAATGCCCAATAATAAAAGCTATAGTATACTCAATCAACAGACTGTATTTATAGGTTCTAAGCTTTCTTACTATACAAGACCCTGGTGTTGACCAGCCTGTAGGATACAATGAGGACAAAGCAGTATCAGTATGGGCTGCTGGGGGTAGGAGAAAGGTACTTTACAGTCAAACCAGGTCACGCGTGCCCCCCTAGAGTCCATTATGGGAGGTTTTACGTGTGACGTAGTGGCCGTCAAGATCTACAAAACGTTCGAGCCTAACTTTCAAAGTCTGTTAGTTTTTCTTCAAGCAACTAGATGACATTTGTTTGTTTGTTTATAAGTAACTTATATTTGGTATATTTGACAGATATTTAGACTTCACCGATCTAAAATTGAAGTTTTGAGCAAGTAAAATGACGGTTTGACGGCCACTCGCGACATATTTTGACGTCAGAAAAAGATTCCATAAAACCTCCCATTGACTTTGTTATTTTAAAATTGATTTGATTTTTCGTTTTGAACTTCGATTATTGTGAACAAACATTTCAATATTCAAAACAAGAATAATTTTACCCCTAATAAGGGCAGACACACAACACGTACGGGCTGCCTGTGTGTCTGCCCTTAATTAGGGGTAGCGTTTGTTTTCTTAATCCAATCAGCAATCGAATTTTCAAATTATTCTTGTTTTGAATATTGAAATGTTCGTTCGCAATAATCGAAGTTCAAAGCGAAAAATCAAATCAATTTTCAAATAACAAAGTCAATAATGGACTCTAGGGGGGCATGCGTGACCTGGTATGACTGTAATTACTATGGTCTACATGCATTAGACAGATGGACAGACAGACAGACAGGCCTACAGATAGATAGATAGACATATCATACCATAGAGTGCAAATATTATATCCGTGAAATAGTTAACTAAATAGCAGTTTTTTATTGTCTAACAAGACGCTCAATTAGCGTATATTAAAAAGGATAATGCGGTAGCCGAAATGATATGCCTGTAGGCTTACAACCAAACAAATCAAGACGCGTCCCGTAGCTAGACAAAGTCTCAGACAAGTGGCCGAATTTCGTAGTGACCTCAACACAACAAGATATGTGCAGGCCGACGTTATCAGAACCATCTAAGCATGAATATACGTCCCAAGTACGTACTTCAGACGAAACTCGACGATTCGCAGATCTCTATCTCTGCTCACCGACACACACGATAGTTTTGGAGTTCATTTGATATGCTTTTGAGTTCATTTGATTTGCTTTTGAGTTCATTTTTTGATGAGTTCGTGGAACGGCCCTTTCAAACGCTCGACGAAGATTTAGAGTATGCGTATGTAGTATCGTGTTGGTTGGTTGGGGTTCCTGTGGTGAGTTCTGTTCGCTAAACCATGCGAATTTGCCGTTTTTAGGTTGAAATGTTAAAGGGATTTTAGGAGGTTTTAGTTTCCAATAAAGTGTCAAAACAAACTTTATTCGTCCTTCTTTTCAGCTGTGTGTGTCGTTTCTTCGTACGGGGTGTTTTAAGCGAGTTATTTGACATTTCCTGGTGGTGGGTTTCACGTCCATCGTGCACAGGTAGCCCAAGCTCACTGTTTGTGGCTATTTACTAGAGATATATGTGACTAAACGAAACATGGAATAAAATCGTTGAATCTTATTAAAATCCAATAAGACTTACATGGTGTCTTCTTTATATACTTGGTTATCCTCCTGCTGAGTTACAGCGAATTTCGTTAAGGTTTAGCTGCTTTTCCCTTGCCACTCATAAGAGGAGGAAAGGTAGGAAGCGAACGCCGCCAAGACGCCATCGCCATATATCTGTATGTAATGCGGCTCATGAACTGATTTCCCATCCATCCTTGCGGTCTCAGCTTCTATCATTTATGATTTTCAACCCGACAACGATTATGCAATTAGCTATATACAGACAGACAGATGAACAGAGACATGCTGACAGATAGACGACAGACAGACAGACAGACAGACAGGTTACACAAACGGACTGACAGATAAACCGAGTAGGCAGAAGTATAGACAGATGGACCCGCGAACTGAAGAAAGACAGACTTATAAGGACAGACTGAGTAAACTACAGATAGGCAGGAATTTTAGGTAGCGTAGGCTGGCAGGCAAACATTAGGCAGGCAGGTAGACAGACAGATGGAATGACTGACAGATATAAAAGTGGCTGGACAGAAAGATAGGTAAAGAAATGAATGAATGAAAGAATGAATGGACGAATGAATGAATGGATGAATGAATGGACGAATGAATGAATGAATGGATGAATGAACGAATGAATGAAAGAATGAATGAATGGATGAATGAATGAATGAATGAACTTTAGTTGTAAATCTTTATATATTTTGTTATTTCCTTGTTTTAGATTGATGTACAACATTTCACATCAACTGTAGATGCGTTCAGGCCAAACATAGTTGAATGCCTGTGCGATACAATCCCTTATAATGGACAATCAGCAAAGAGAATCAAAAAATCTGTCGACAGGACTTTGAGATTTCTTGATGAGATTGTAGAACACAAAGAAGTAAATAAAGTAAGTGAAATTTAAAGTGGCAAAATAATTTTTCAAAAACTTTGACACAATCAATTTCTAAATTTCTAGCATGCTGATGATTGGTTAATTTTTATCATCATTAAGAGGACAGACAGACATATAAATGATGCCTTAAATATTCTATGACATACTTTCTCTTAGAAAAAGTTAGAAAGTCTGCATTTAATTTGTCTCCGTTTCAGTTTGGTTATTGTAAAAAGCAAATTGACATCTAATTCAATTATTTTGTTAAATGGTTGAGTTGTTGAGATGGGATTTGTCATTATGTCATGAATGAATGGATATCAAAATGAACAAAAGATTAACAGATAACAGATGGGTACAAACCTAACAAACTCAGATATCAAACCACAATTATTAATAAAAGTATGTTTGCCAAATCCATTGTATACAGGAATTACAGTGTCATTTACTTGGTGCAATAGAGGGTTCAGATTCTATCAATGAAAGACTTAGATCTGCTAAGGAAACTTCAACACGTCCAGTAACAGGTACAATGCATTTTAACTGAGACGTTTTGTTTTCTAAGATGGAGGAACTGCAGAATATCTCTACGTGACACGTAGACACGTTTCCGCTGTGGCATTGGTATAGAGTCGTTTTCATATGAGTGGGAAGTAGTTACGGTACGGTTCGTGCCGTACTGTGACTGTATCGTGCCATCATCATGCCGTATCCAAGCATTCTGATTGGTTGAGCGATGATTTTGTGCGCTGTGATTGGTTGAATACAATGTCAGCTTCGATACCGTACCGTGACCGTAACTCCGTGCCGTAGGTTTCCCACTCATATGAAAACGACTCTACCATTTCTTCATACTGCGATGGATACGCCGCGTCTACGCCGGGCAGAGTATTCTGCAGTTGAGCCTCTGAGTGGGCTTTGTATGCTGAAATAAAACTGCTTGAACATACCGTAGTTAACATTAACTATGGATTGAATGATGTGTGAACTGAGCAAAGTTCCCATGGGAATGGCTCTACTGGATAGCAAACAAACTTTGAAGGCGTTGCCATTTTAGAAAGATCGACAATCAACTTACTGATACCTATGCATGCTCGAGAGTCCAGCGGTGCGCCGTGCGGGCTCGGATGAAACATTTCATCCGAGCCCGCGCCGAAGAGCACCGCTGGATTCTCGAGCATGACTGATACCTTGCACGCAAGCATCTTTACAGTGTGGACACTCGAACCGTGAACACTTCAAGTTTTTTTCGAACTTTTTTTTTCGAACTTTCTATTGCCTCATCGCCTCTCAAATGGAGCATTGAGTTTAAATGCACTTAGTAATCAAAATAAATCATTTTTCTGATCAATTTGCTCGATCGATAATTATGTGTTAGAAAAAACCTAAGTGTTCACGGATCGAGTGTCCATACTGTAAATATGCAACACCACAGTTTTTGCCATCCATCCAGTGATTATTTTATATTACATATTTCCATCCAATGAGGTTCACAGATTTCTATCACAGTTCTCTATCTGTAATTTGTAGGTTTTGTGTTGGAAGGCTTTAATGACTGTTCTGATGACTGGACAAACCTGTTAGCTCAAACAACGGTATGAATGATAATAACATTATTTAGGAAGAGGCCTAGAGTTACAAACCGTTACCCAAGTAGTTACTTTTCAGGTGGCATTCGAGGCTGGGAGTCAGTAGGTCAGGCCTCACACACCGGGAACTCTGTGTCCTACTCTTAGTCGAACAGTGGTGTGGCGGGTTCTTTTGTGTTCCTTCCGTTCAATGTCATGGAGTGTGGAGAGAGTGGAGACCGCCATGTAACGTGGTTATCCGAGCCATGGAAAGGTCTAACCAATTGTACATCTATAATTACACAGGCAGCACCTTCTCTAAGGACCCCAAAGTATTTGATGTGTTAGATATTTGAGTTGGTACTGTACATGTACCTTGTTAATGATTTCTGTGTTTCATGTTGCAGTCTGAGCTACCTGAGGGTAAACCTCGATTCATTCAAGGTATATCCACACCAGGTAAGCATGAATAGAACGAACATTTGGTTTTTCTGAATTATAGTCACTGTCCAAACTTCAACACTTAAAGATGGAGGGGAGAGAGAGAGGCTGGTAGTGCTGAGAAGAGAGAAAGGAAGAAGAGATGTGGGATAAAAATGTGTCATGCATTTTCTTGTGTAAAGTTTAACTTTGGATTTCAGATGATATCATCAAGGCTGTTGAATGTGGTATTGACGTATTTGATTCAAGGTAACGTAAACTACTCACTTTTCGAAAAATAATACTCTCTAAAGAAATTACCATAGCTTCTGTCCAGTCAAACCGACCCATCCCTTCGATTCAGTCAGTTCTCAATTGAAAATTGATAAATGGAGGTGGTCGGTTGGAGAGGTTTGACTACAACGGCTTTGATCCGATTGATGTATTTATGTGGTCGCTTTGGAGAGGTGGTCGGTTGGAGAGGTTTGACTGGTCGGTTTGACTAAATGGAAAGCGCTTCGATCCGATTGATGTATTTCTGTGCCAGTGAGTCATTGATTTCTGATGCAAATTTAATGTTTTCTTTCAGTTTTCCTTATCAAGTAACCGAACGAGGTTGTGCATTGATATTCCCGTCACAAAACAAGAGATTTAAACCCGAACTGAATTATGCAACTCAAGACATTGATACAAATACCGAGAACAACGAAAACGCTATTCCACCTAACAAACAAACCAACGAGACTAAAATAATAGAAGATGACGAGAATGCTGTGTCACGTGGGAGTGAATACGAAATTAATCTACATGACGTCAGGTGAGTTTGAGAATGCTGTCACGTGGGAGTGAATACGACAATAATCTACATGACGTCATGTGAGTTGGAGAATGCTGTGTCACGTGGGAGTGAATACGAAATTAATCTGCATGACGTCAGGTATGTCACGTGGGAGTGAATACGACTATAATCTACATGACGTCAGGTGAGTTGGAGAATGCTGTGTCACGTGGGAGTGAATACGAAATTAATCTGCATGACGTCAGGTATGTCACGTGGGAGTGAATACGACTATAATCTACATGACGTCATGTGAGTTGGAGAATGCTGTCACGTGAGAGTGAATACGAAATTAATCTGCATGACGTCAGGTGAGTTGGAGAATGCTGTGTCATGTGAGACTTGGACGCCTAAGTTGAGTTGAAATTTACAGGCTTCCAGTCTTATTTTTGAAAACGCTCACTCGTGTATGAATTATTCCACAGGTTCAGTAATGACTTAAGTTCAGTAGATCGATGTGGATGTTACTGCTGTACAAATCATTCGCGGGCATACATTCATCACCTTCTCGTCACCAAGGAGATGCTAGCAGGGGTGCTGCTTATGACGTAAGTACAATTTACTCTGAATTAAGAAAACGATGGACGCACAAATGACCGCTAACGCTTCTATATAATTCTGTATATATTTGATTTTATCTCTACCGGGACCAAGGGGAGGGGATAAGGGCTTCGGAAGAGAGATGGTTGGCAGGAGTTACATAGAGTCGTTTTCGTATGAGTGGGAAACCTACGGCACATGGCACGGCATTGATGTCACTGCTTGAACCAATCACAGCGCGCGAGATGACTGTTCATCCAATCAGAATGCTTGCACACGGTACTGTCACGATCACGGCACGGAACGTCCGTGCCGTGAGTTTTTCACACTCATACGAAATCTGCTCTATGTTGGGCTCCCTGCGGGTGCGTCTTTCGGGACGTGCACAGGGAGCCCAACATAATACGTTTCTACGCACAGGGAGCCCAACAGTGTATGCGCGCGCGCTCTACCACAGGAAACCCATAAAAACGCGCGCATACAAATAAATGTTTTTACTTTAGCCTCAGAAGCAATGGTTGGACTGCCTGTGCTCTATCATGAGACATTTCCCGGCGTTTTTTAATCCATACCTTTTATTGTAGACACAATCTACACCAGTACTACAGATTATTTGAGAACATTAGACGAGCCCTGGATGATGATTGCTGGCAAGATTTCAAAAGTCGCTTTAATGGGAGGTAACGGTGAAATGTAAGGAATCCAACGCATGCGCACTACAGTTGGGAACATTTTCGGAGCAAATCACAAATAACTGAACGATTTTACCACAAGTTTTGGTTTATTCACCGTTGAAACACTGGAACACTCAGAGTTATTATTATATATTAATAAATACTATACAATCAAGCAATGACTGATAGCAAGAAACGCCAGCCTCGTTCTCGCGCTCTCAACAACAATAATAATTTTGCTCTACCCTAGTCCTCCTCTTCCCTTCTTGGCGAAGGAGGAGAGCCTGGGATCGAATTGGGAGGGGCATCTTTCTATTTTACAGGATATGCTAAGTACGACCATACTTTTCTTTATTCTACTAACCAGCCAATCAGAGCGAGTATTATATCTCCATTATTTTATATAATAAATAATATAAAATACAAAAATCATTCCCAAATGTATATGTTCACACGTGAATTTGAAAATAAAATCTAATGACGCTGAATTATGATTCGAAATTACGTCACAAGTTATAGTACTATATCTATATACACGATAGAGGTCAGCGGTTAGCTTTATATAGTTAGATAGTGTAGTTGCTATGGTGATAAAATATAAATATTCCTGGCACCCATAATACCGTACGGTATATCAATCAAAGAATAAGTCTGTTCTCTAAACAATAAAAATGACTATACATCGTCACGTTGAGCTTGGCTCTATGACAGTACTATACATGTACAAGCGTACATAGATACGCTGTTAGAATAAACAGAAACGGTTAAAAAATATAATCATATACGGAAGACGCACCAGAGAAGACGTGGTGATTCACCTGCTCTCTCTGTAAATAATCTTCGTTTTGATAGAATTTATTCAAGTTGATGTGAAAGTAGTCATGGTACGGAACACTTTAGTGGCTTCTTTGTGGAACCAATCACAGGCTTAGAAACTTTGTCTAGTCCATTTGTATTACGTCAGTAGACGCGGCACTGATACGTTTTATCAAATCACTCAAAAACTTCATTTAACTTGCTTACTTGTATCACGTGACTTGTCTTGCGAGCCCATGATGCTTTTCGCGCACAAAGTATTTTCGTAGACTACGAAAATCTAATTTGGAAAATTTCATCCTTCACCAAAAATCCATATTAATATATAGTTTTAGTAGGTGCATGTACATTTTAAACACAAAATCAAGACATTGGCGCAAGGCATCATGGGTACAGACACAGGGCCTTTAAGTTGTACATTCTTGCTAGGGATCCTTGACTACTAATTCTAGTGTTTTGGTGTCTGGGTCGGAGTAGGCCTGGCGTAGTGTCAGCACAGTCATTGCGTTGGTCATGCCTTTGACTGGTGCCTTGTTGATCTGGCACACTTCCTGGCCTGCTCGTAGTTTACCACTCAGATGTGCAGCATAGGGTCCTTCCTAATAGGGAACAATTATTATTATTAACACACTTGATATAAATGGAAGTTTTCTAAAAAAATATTTGTGTGCAACGTAGCCTAGAAACCCTTACGTAGCAACAAGGCATCCCTTTTTTTGTTCTTCTTTTTTTTTTGGACAAAAGAAGTTGGACATAATGTAAAGTACACAGTTTTACATTTTGAATCATTGTTTCTGCAAATATGTGTATTTTTTTTCCTATTATAAATGCATTTATGGCAGCCATCTTGCATTGTAACCAGGCTTTTTTAATAATAAGGCGAGGAGCACATGCAAGTTGATTACTTCTATAGACCGAATGCAATAATGGCGTCCAATTTCAATAGACCTTTTTCGAGATGCGATGGTCACTGTCCAAAGTATCGCGGGCGAGCGTGGAAACGAGGCATATTCGGGCAAGAATACAAATCCTTTTCATCGTAAGAAAATGATAAAAGCTCCATATTTTGTGCGATATTGCCTTTCCACGAAGAATTCAAGTGTCTCACCTGTTTCTTTACGATGTCAACAATGTATCAGCCGCCTGTATAGCAATGACTTGGCATTCTTGTAGATTTTTGGCTGTGAATTGAACACCGAACGTAAGATACAACTCGATGTCCCAGGTAACACAATTTTCCGTAGAACTAACAAGTAAACTCTACGTTTTTTAAACAGTACACTGCCTGATTTGAAAGAATATCTCTCGTACTTGGGAATACCAACGCGGTACAATAATAGAAAGGTTTATTTATGCAATGGAAAAACTTGTTGATCATATAAGCTTACTCTAGCCGCCATCCAGTCTTGGCAAAGAAAATCGTGATATGAACAAATTGCAAAGAAACATCACCAAGATAACATTCATTTACCATTATAAATCACTAACTTAAAGACTGGCTGGACTAAAAATCTCACTCATGCACCGTACTATCTACAACTTCAGTAACTGATGCAGCCTGTTCACACAAGCCAATTTAATGTTCGGTGTTTTCACAGCCAAAAACACTACAGTAATGCATTGTTGACATCGTAAAGAAACAGGTGAGACACTTGAATTCTTCGTGGAAAGGCAATATCGCACAAAATATGGAGCTTTTATCATTTTCTTACGATGAAAAGGATTTGTATTCTTGCCCGAATATGCCTCGTTTCCACGCTCGCCCGCGATACTTTGGACAGCGACCATCGCATCTCGAAAAAGGTCTATTGCCATCGTTCTGGACTGACTAGCCTCGTGTTCATGTGGAAACACAAAAGCATGTTCACCTGTATGAGAGGCTAGTCAGTCCAGAACAATGGCGATTGAAATTGGACGCCATTATTGCATTCGGTCTATAAAAGATATCTTACTGATGGCGGTATTTCCTAGAAATTCAGTATTTAATCAGTGATGTAATGTAATCCCCTGGACGTGCAGCACCATAACTCTAAGTGCCGTGCAGGCCTTTGGTATACAGTTACGTTACAAGCATAAACCTAAGTGCAGTGAGTGCCCCCACTACTATAGACCGAATGCAATAATGGCGTCCAATTTCATTCGGTGTATTGATGTAGCTTGGCAAAGCATGCACGATGGTTGCTATGGAGACCCCGTGCATACTGCCATACTTCACTTAGTTTGGTTCAGTCGAAGTTGGAACTTATAGGATTTGTGTCATTGATGTTATGCGTGGTTATCGTTGCAGGATTTTTTTAAAGTGCGACATTTTATGTGTTATTTTGTTCTAGCTTTAATGCTAAGTTATTGTTATTGATAGCAATAGATAAGTAAAGTACGATGGAGACGAATAGCCTCTTTCCTTTACATTACATGCTCTACGAAAAACCCACAGAGGGTAAGTCTACGATGTGCTCTTCGTCATGCATAAGTACTAAGAGCGTTGGCATCGAAAATGACACAAGTACATGACATGGTTATGAGACCTTATGACTTGCATGTTTTGCCATCACCAAGTGAACCGCTGAGCAGTATTACTGATTGCTCATGCTCGTGCAGAGACATGCAGACGTACGTACAATTTTTCGGAAGAAATACTTCATCGAGTAGAGTTGCTGCAAACTTTGGTTTCCACATAATGCGGCCACTTCGACGATGCTAGTTAAAGTAAGAGCATGGTTATTATCACTCCAGCACAGGGTGGAGACGGCAGAGGAAGAAGATACAGGAACTGGGACAGGGCCCGCAGAGCAAGCTTAAAAGTGGTGCCTAAAAATGATGCCTTGGTTAGGGAAGCACTACATCACCCACGATACCATTTTTTTAATTTCCTTAACCATTTTACTACCTGTGGACAAAAGAAAGTGGTGGGGCTATAGCCCTACCAGCTCCTCCCCCTCCGTGGACCCTGTGGGAGGGGTAGAGGATGACGAAGAAGAAGAAGAAGAGCTAGGACATGGAGATACAGGCGAGAAAGAGGGGGATGAGAAATATACCTCTAGCTTCGTATGTAAATTGCCCATTTGTAAACATGGTGTTCTCTGGAGAATTAGTCCTTTCAATATGAACGAATACATTTCAGAAATATAAGGGAACAATTCTCCAGAGAATATCATGTTTACATCGCATGGTTTGAAATGGGCAATTTACATACGAAGCTAAAGAGGTCTATTGGTGCAGTCGTTTGACTGCTATGCAAGGACCTGTCTATACACGAAAGGCTTGACGATATTCTACGTGTACACACTGGAATACAGCATCATATCGCTTGGTTCTTATTAAATCTCTCAAAGTTATTAACGAGTGGGTCTTCAAAAACTGCTCCTAAGGCTAAGAGGATGGCCGATGACTGGAACGCCCAATGACAAGACTCGAGACGCTTCTCCTTTGACCAAATATAACAGGTATCATACTCAAAAAACAACTGCTATATTTGAGCTTATCCAGTAATAATTAATGTTTGTTGTTTCATTGATGGGTTCTGTTTAATTATTCTTTTCAAAAATATTAATAATAAATTTAATAGAAAGTTAAAAATCAAAGAAAGGTAATAAATTCCGGTGTATCAGGATAGCTTCTTCCCGTTTTTCGAATTATAATTAATGGTGTATACTTATGGTGGAGCACATTACATTGTGTATGCATATGCTGGTGTTTGGTGTTTGGTGTCACGCCAGTTCTTTCAGTATTTTGCAACCATTGCAAGGGGAAAAAGTGCGCTCAAAGAAAGAGGCCATATTGCATGGCAAGTGCGCTCAAAGAGGCCATATTGCATGGCAAGTGCAGACGTAGGTGCAACATTGCTTGCAACATTGTCAGCAGTATGATTCCAGGGTGTATTTACAGTTGCTGCGCGCAATATTACTGAAGTAGAATGCGATCGCACTTTCTGCAATATTGATTGCGCACAACAGTTGTAAAGGTTGACAAGCGGGAATCATATCAGGCACGGATCCAGACCCGGTCAAAATTTTTAAGTAGCAGTAATATAGCTCTCTTGAATGTTTAACGGCCGGTTCGGAAAACGGTCACGCTTTTTTCTGGATCTACGGCATTCAATGTAGCGCGTGTTCTCTGCACCGTTACACTGCCTCCGTCATATGACGTCTTACGCTGTGACGTATTAGTGTCTGTGAACGATGCTGCAGCAAGCGTGCTGTCATTCTCATACCCAGACTCCTCTCATCATCGACGTGGTCGTCAAAATTTAACGACCGATCAGAGGGGTTCCCCAGAGCCCTCGATTTTTTCGAATGATGAGAGGGCTAGCTACGAGAATGGCGTGCTGTATGCTTGACAAAGTTCATACAAATGTACTCTATTCCCCCAAGAAATGATTGAAAACCCAATTTCTAGAAGACGATTGGCCAACATACCTTGACGGATTTGATTTTAAGTGGTTCATTAGCAGACGACTCGTCTTCGAGTGATAGTCCCAGTCCCTTGGCCGTATGTTCAATCTGCACCTCGTAGCCCACGCCATGATGAGATCGAAAGAGATGGTCTGGGTCAGATGCTGGAGTGTGTGGATCTGTTAAATGTTGACTTCCGGCATCGATGCTATGTCTAGGTGAGTTATTTGTTGAAGACTCCTATAACAAAACGATCACAATATCTTGAAATTTCATTTCCGGTCTCGTGGGGGAATTTTTATTAGTTGATTTTTATTATCTGACTCGGTTCGCACATAGAGGGCAGTGTTAGCCTGTTATTTGAATCGGATAGAGGGATTCGAGGTCTTTGAACAGCCAATATCAAACAATTAAAGTAAAGCGCGCAAGTTTATTTTATCGTTGATATAATCGCAATGAACCGGCATCGTCTTGTTGCTTACCCTGCTTTGTTGACGCAGATCCAAAAGCTCTTGACTGGCTCGTAACTTTACCTGTATATCTTTCTGTTGGTCTTTGGGTAGATTCTGTAAGAACAACAACAGCAGCTATTGAATGGTTATGCGCTTTACAATGAAGCGTTTTATTTTGTCGGACCCGGCGCTATTAAATATAGTCGTTTTCGTATGAGTGGGAAACCTACGGTCATGGTACGGAATCGAATAATTCTATTCAATCACAGCGCGCAAAAAAATCATTGCTCAACCAATCAGAATGCTTACACGGCACGGTCACGGCACGAACCTTTCCAGAACTACCCTCCCACTCGTACGAAAACGACTCTATCATAAGACAATTCGAATCGTTTGTACTCCACGAGTTACAGTGCGGCAACATCGGGAACAATATTGTCGGCAATGCGACTGCAGAGTAACTATTGTCCGCGCAAAAACTGCATGTAATAATATAATAATAATAATGTAGATATGAACTCGCTGCTATCATACAATTGTCGGCATGTTGCGCGCAGTGCTGCACTGTTTTGAACTGAAATGGAAACTTTATTTCGCGAGGGTAGCACGGGACAGTATTTCAACTGATCAACTTTTGCCCCGGTTGCACGAAAGGTGAATAGCGCTATTCACCGGAAAAGTCCTACCCAACGGATAAAATGATGCAGTTATCCAAAAAATTATTTCCCTGCTGGCAGAGGTCTCTCTGATTCTTCCTTGGGAGCGAGCTGAAGAAATCGAGACCTATCTCGGCAGAGGTCTCTCTTCCGCTCGCTCCCAAGGAAGAATCAGAAAGACCTCTGCCAGCAGGGAAATATATTATCTGCTGGATAGGACATATTCGGTGGATAATTAAACGCTAACCACCTTTCCAACAACCGGGACCTGGTAAGTACGGTTATCATTGAGGTGTGGCCACCCTCTTCCAACATTGCCGATGAAAACTTAATTTCCAAAATTATTATGCAAGAAGTTACTCGAGGTAAATATTTTGCGACAACGACAACGACAGAATATACTTACCACTAAGTTACTGTCGCTGTTACTCTTTAACCTTCTCTTGTTTTCTAACGAGGATATTGTATGGCTTTCGTCGGACACTGCATAATTATGTACGCCATCCCAACTCTTTCTATTACTTCTTGTATCATTGTGCGATTTCGATCGTAAGCGGTCCCCGTCTGACATATGATTATATGCGTTTATCATGTTACGGACCGAAGAGCGCGAGTGCAGCTCTTCTGTGACATTCTGATTTTCATCAGGAGTCGTAACCATGTGACCAGTTTTTGTTTCCACATCCGTTATTAAATTAGAATCGTTATCATTTTCTTTGTCGTTTCTGCAGAATTCTTTTGTGTTACTATGTTGTATGGACAGGACACTGGTGTTCACATCTTCAGTGGGTGGTATAATTGGACCCGGACTAGTTAGCTCAGGTTGGGTCACATGAGCGCCATTTATAGTTGCAGAGGTGAACTCCTTTGGCTTTCTGGTACGACTCTTATCATCAAAAAGTTGTACAACGCTGTACAATGAGTTTGAATCACAAGGCGCGCTTTCATCTCCCCAGGACGTACTTCTCTCCAAACCAGAACGATTTGAAGTCGTTGCTTCCATAGCAAGAAACATTCCATCTCGATGATCCTCCCGTGTGGGACTGTAAGGTGCCGGCTTCGGAGGAGGAATACTAGACTTTTTCCCGACCGCATTTAAGGTACTTTTTCCTAAACCTTCTCTGTCTTCACGTGTGGGACTGTAAGGTGCCGGCTTCGGAGGAGGAATATTCGACTTTTTCCCGACCGCATTAAAGGTACTTTTTCCTAAACCTTCAGTGCTTTGATGCTGAGAAGTACCTTCTAACCATTGTGTTTCTTTAGGAGTTTCCAGATTTTCAAAGGAAAGAACTCGTATGTCTATTTGAGGTGTCGCATTGCTCTGGAGAGGATCAGAGGGAGTACTCTTCTCCGTTATCTTCGCTTCTGTTGTAGACGAATATGGCTTTGGCATTGTTGGAGGAGCAACTGAAGGTTCCTTAATATCAATATCGACATATTCATTTTGGGGTCTGATCGGATCTAAGGAATGACTGGACAGCTTGGGCTTCAGAGACGGAACTGCATCCATACCATCAATATCTACATAATCGTCGTCTTGCTTATCGATATTAAGAGTTCTTGAAACGTTCTCTTTCATAGTTTGTTCTTGTGTATAAGTATGATATGGTTTGGGCTTGGGAGGAGCAACGGAAGAAATCTCTTCTTTGCCACTAGTGATTTCGTGTCGTTCGCTGTAATCTTTCTTTGAAGTGTCATCTTTTGCTGTTTCATTTAATTTTCGAGAAGTTTTCTTGGCATCACTCTTGTCCGTTGCTTCATCTTCGGACAAGTGGAAAGACCTTCGTGGCTTTGGAGGAGCGAAAGTAGAATGTGACTTCTTAGACTCAATATTCTGATTTCCTTCAAGATGACCAGGATCGAAATTGTCACCTATTGGCGCCGAATGATGGGACTTGGGTTTTTGAAGATGTTCTTGGAATGACAATTCTGCAATTCTAGTCGTTGACGAAGATTCATCTTTACCGCTTTTTGCTTTCTCACTCACACTGACAGATGAAGGTATCTCCTTCTCAACATCTTCGTTATTCCTATTTATATTAGCTTTTGAATTTCTCGATCCCTGATTCATTTTGTCTAAAGTACCAAGATTAATGTCCTGAGCTCTCTCTGTTGTACCCCCATCATTGGAAGATGGTTTGTTGCCTACATGTTTGTCATAAGAGCTCCTCAAAGGTAAAACTGCGCTCGTGGTAATCGAATGGTCTTCAAGTTGTTTATTAGGAGAATAGCTTCCTTTGAATTTTGAATGATGAAGAAGCGAGAAGCCACGTTTTTCTCTGTTTGTAGTTTCTGTGGGGAGCTCTGATGACAGTGTCTTGTCAGGTGATTCCTCATTCAAAGTATCTTCTTTCTTTTTGGTAGTTTTTGGTGACCTTTCAGTATGTGTGTGGCTTGACTTTTTCGTTTTTCTTTTGTGGTGCGTAACATCCTCATTTCTAACGTTGTCCCCAATGAGAAGACATTTAGTGATTTCACCATTGGTCACGCTCTGGGTTGGACTTCGTGGTGAAGATGAAGACATAGGCAAGATGCCACTGAGTTCCAGTGGGGAATCCTGGTGTCAGAAAAAAAGAAGACATTAATTGCATGAAACTTTAAGCTAATTGCCACTGAAGGCAAACTCGTAGTATCTTTCCGCTGAGAAACAATTGGGACTCAGTTCAAAGCGGAAAAAATGCCAGACTACGAGCAGTCCCTCTTTTTATTATTTATTTTATCAACTTTATTTTGGACTTTATTAAAGGAAATACGGGGTCAACAAATAAATAAATTACCTCAAATAAATAAATGCTAAAGGGCAAAAAAGAATGAATGCCAAAAAGGGAAGGAAACGAACGGGGACACATCCCATGCAAAGTTGCCCGACTCAGTCGAAGAAGAACATTCTGCTCCAATGCCCATGAACAATAGCACCAGGTTGAGACTGCGGTAGACATATATTGCCATACATTTACTGTATTTTGTCTACCTAAGAGAGCATACATGTATGCTCTCTTGCCAGTGGGCCCCGGCCACACTACTCCGTTTTCACAGTGTTTTCCATTGTTTTCTATTCCCTTGAGGACGGAGAACAATACAAAAACGATACGAATACGCAACTTGAAGCCATTGTTATTGGTCATCGAAGCGAATTCGGGAAATGTCTATTGGGAGAGAGAACGAAGAAGTAAAACAAATGACTGCTTGCGGCAGTGTTTCGTGGTGTCGGTGGCAAAGATAATAGTAATAATTTTTATGATGATGATCTGATGATGCAAATGTTGATATAATGTTTCATTAGGTTGGTGATAGAATGACTGCTACTGAGTGATTGTGATGACAAGGGATGATAATGATGATGAGACATTTATTTTACCTCGAATATCACACCCTATATGGTAACATTGATACTACTTCATGAACGTTAACGATACAGATGATATGCGAATGGCATATAGGTCGGATTACTGAAATAATGTGCAACTTACTTGAGATTCATCGAGTGAATTATTGGTCGACATAAAACTAAATAAACCGTCAATTTCTGCATCATATGTCAGTGTCTAAAAATCGATACATGAAATGATGTTAGAAAGAACCAAAAGACAAAATAATAAAAGCAATCACTGAATTACCTTATCGAGTGAACTTTGGCCCTCATCGTTGTTAGCCTACAAATAATAAAATATAAAATCATTTTCTTGTGTATCCTTAGAAAACTTTAAAAATACAACCTTTGTAGAACGCAGATGGACTGTATGCATGCAGACTACTATGCACGGATTTGCACCTCAACAGAACATTCCCGATATTTTTGTTTCTTTATATACCAATTTTGAATTCATTGTAATTTAACCAAACCAGGATGGTGAATAACTTTCGTAATAGAGTCGTTTTCGTATGAGTGGGAAATCCCCCAAATCGTTGCTCAACCAATCAGAATGCTTGGCACGGCACCGTCACCTTACGAACCGTACCGTAACTACTTCCCACTCTTACGAAAACGACTCTATCTCTTACCTTCACGCCTCTCATGTTTGAAGGTAATATTTCCGGTACTCTTGGAGGAGTAATAGGACGAGAGTCTGCACCACCGTGAGAATCCTGAAAGAAATGCATTGATGATCAGGCGCTCGATTTTATGAGGTGGAGCATATGGGCATTTTGTCTGCGCATGCGTCAACAAAGTAGAATAACATTGAAGTCTGATGCATTTGTCAGGTGGTAGCTCATTGAAAGGATTTTTTGTCGGAGATCTACGCGTTTCTAAAGTTTAAGCGTTATGGAAGTTTACACATTGTTAAAGACTATAAACACTTCTTCCCCTGGGTATATATTTGGCCGCTGTTATTTCTTTTGATGTAGAGATATTTTGCTTTGAAATGCGACTATGGTGTTTGGAGTTCAGCGTTGATTATTTCCACAATCAAGTATTCTACAGCAGTGGATGAACGTTAGGTAACTGTGAAGAAAGTAAACTTTTATAATTTTAATGAAATGGTCTTTCAGGTAGAAGCGATTTCGAGCTATGGCCCGGTGAATCTTTAGAAGTGTTCGATTTAGATCGAACTTTAACGAGATATTGCTTGAAATTTGTACCTACCCCCAAGTTGGAGATATTTACCACAGCATTCATTCCTTTATATAATTTCAGTTTTTATAGGGAATGGGGCTTCAAAAAATTCGTAGTGTCAGATTAAATAGATTCTTCTCACCCTATACTCGGTGTAATGGGCGGAATTGTTGTTTTGTGATACTGTTCGAAGCTATGGTTCTCTCATATCTTTGTCTATTTCCTTATTCTAAGTCTTTGAAAGTATAAATGAGAGAACAAACTTTACAGAAAAATTCGTTGTTAAGAAAATTAAAATTTGTTTCCACTCTTTTGAATTGCAGCATTTTTGCTTACAAGTTGCTGGATTCGCGACGAGCAGAAATGTGGACTTCAAGCATTCAAGTCAAATTATCTTTCGATTTCTACCTTCCCCCCAAGCTGCTTACTGTTACGAAGGCGAAGATTATTCAATAGTCATTCCATTTATCACAATAAACAAGACGCTCAATGAGCGTACACTCGGGCTTATGACAAGGACAATGTCAGTTGCGTGAGGAGAGACCTGACAATGACTGACAGTTGCGTGACGAGGGAGACTGTATATACATGTATGTGTCGAGTTCATTTGATTTGCCTTTGACTTTGAGTTCATTTGATTACCTTTTGACTTTGAGTTCAATTGATTTGATTTTGATGAGTTCGTGTAAAGGCCCCCTCTCTAGCTTCAGATCCCGAAACGTCGAGTTTGGAATCGAGTTCGAGTTCGGGTTCGAGTTACGGTTCGAACGTCGAATAAAACAAGGACATCTTCTTCAATACAATATCATTTCTCTGACGTCATGACAATCAGTGACAGTTGAGTGACGAGGGAGACTATGAGTCGGATGAGTACGAACATGATACGTCTTGAGGTTGCATAGGTCAGATGGTTCCGATAACGCCCTCGCGTTACGACAGTCAGGCAGCAAGCAAAGCGATATTAGCTATCTAAACAAAATCTACTGAAAAATCAAACCCTTGCTCTCTAGCTTCAGAGACATAATACGAAGCTGCTCAGTAACGGATTATTAACGACATGTTGCTTTCACTTGAAAACTAAGATTCATAATCTACTTTAGTCCTGTGTGTGTGGTTTGTTCTTATCTGCTGAGTAATCTTGAAACTCGATACGATTAAATACGTCGCATACTTTCGTCATTCTTGAGCAGAAGAAAACTACTACTACCGAAAAACGCATTTTCTAACTCGGGCGGCCTACGGCCTGGGCCCGAGTAATAACTTTTAAAAAATTGCATAGCTCCTGCTATGAATGTTCAAAGTGCATGTATACGTAATACGACGAAGACGACGGGTGTAGATAAAACGCGGACGCGGACGGCGGACGCGGACGGCGGACGCGGACAATTTTTATTTTATTTAAAAAAATAATTGATTAAATTAATTTCATTTTGAAATAATTTTATTTCAATTTAAAAAAAGTAGTAGAAGTACATAAAAGTTGTAAATCGGAAAATCAGGGATATCCCACCTCGTGACAGTTTTTTGTTACTTTTGTTACTTTTTGGCACCTCAAACAGCTAAGCCAAATTCCCGCAAATGCAAGCGGTGGGCTGGCATTAGCATATCCCCGATTATCTGTGGTATTTGCACGAGAGAAGCGATGAAGTATGTCTGCTGGCTTCTTAGGCACCCAGTATTCACATGGAAATATACAATTCCTGGTCGATCTCGATCCGTTTTGGTCAACTCAAGCATGTTAAGGCTTGACCAGATTCATTATATTAGACCCCCCGCATGGATTTCAGGTTTTCTATTGTAGGTTAAATGAAGAATAACCAATACGACGTAGAATTATTCGGATTTAATTTTGCACAATATTTCGACTAGCCATACTAGTCTTCATCAGGTGCATGTGAGATTTTACAAGTGACTTGACTAAATATAATGGTAAAAAGGAAATGACGTTATAATACATGATATGATAGCGAGAGATAAATAATGGTGTAACTGATTAGTAGGTTTCATCGCGTTTATTAAGGCCATTAGGTTCAAGAGTGTTAGCACGTGTTATGAGGTAAGCTTCTTTGGCTTTGCGAATAGCATCACGAGAAGAGAAAATTTGTTCTAAAGGAATTAAAAGGATATTAGATGCAGAGTGGTCAGGGTTAGATAGAAAATGTTCAGATGCAGTAGTAGGTTTAGATTTACTAGAAGGTTTGTCAACTGTCCTACGATGTCAGGAAATATGTATCGCTTTTTGATAAAAACTTTTGGGTGAAACAAAATGCATGTCCTTAATAAATTAGTATGCATAATTACACGATCACGTGATCAATGACGTCACAATAAAGGGAAAAATGACCAAAAAAATGCGCTGCTCATAGTTAGCTAGAAGCTAAAACTAAATATGGGAAATTGGTTGCCATAGGATGCGAATAAAGCCCACGTTTCGATTGGATGGTTTCAATGAGTGGTTAAGGCTATATTAGATGGGTTTGTAGTCACGTGACCTGTTTTAGGCAATATCGCCTTACCAATAAAAATATGTCAACCAAATGAGACGGATTATTGTTAGAGACAATGATATAAATACATTAAATGTGATAAATATTATACGCCATTGAAACTCGTCAGCGCATTTCCAGAAAACCATTTTTGGCCATAATCTACAAAATCTGATCACGTGACATGACAATCGCAAAATACACAGTTGAATATTCTTCCTTTTACTGAACTCTACTGATGGAGCGAATTTTAAGAAATTCTACCAAGGTTTCAGCGAGAAAAGCTAAAAAATGAATTTGACTAATATTTGGCCAAATGCCAAGCCTTAACATGCTTGAGAAGATATGTTCTTGCTGTATGCGATACAATTACGAGGTCACATGAAGGCCTTCCAATTTGACCTCCAGGTTTGAGAGATTGGCTACAGCCAAAACAAGTTTTCACTTGCGGCGGGCAAAATTGAAGCAAATACAACATATAGGAGCCAAAGAGGGGTTTAGGGAAACCAGGGGATATAGGAGCGAACGGATTGCGCTGCAATTGTGGAGTTGCTGGCTGTGTGTTATAGTAATGTTGTTGCTGTAATTGTTGTGTTGTTGGCTGTATACAAGAAACGTTACTTGCTGTGTACAAGTAACGTTGTTGTTGTTGATGTTGCTGTTGTTGAATTGTTGATGTTTGTGGTAGTGTGTTACGTTGTTGCTGTACGTAAAGGCTGTTGATTTTGTTGTTGGGGTTGTTGCTGTGATGATGGATCGAGATATCTGTTGTTGCAAGGGATGCTGATTACAAAGTCTGTCCACCACGACTGTTGCTTCCTGGTTCTTGTTATTTCGGCCTCCTTTTCGACGACATGTCGATGGCTCTTCAAAATATAAATTTAAAGAGTAGACTCATGCCCAGAGGAAGGGCGTATCAGACACCCTGGGATCCCCTGCCTACGCCCCTGCCATGGAGGGATAACGAGAAGATTCCGTTTAAAACGTTACTTAAAAATATTCCAGAAATTGGTACTGTAAGGTATGAAACTTGGAACAGGCGCATTCCGAATAGCGGTATTCTGGAGAGCGATCTGATTATTATTATTTTAATTTTTTGACAGAGTCCTTTTTTTAAATTCTCCGGTTTACATCTTTTATGTACTCCTACTATTTTTATTTATTTATTTTTTGTTGTTGTTATTTCAGGTTAAAATTAATTAATTTCATTTACTATTTTAAAAATTAAAAAATTAAAAAAATATTGTCCGTCCGCCATCCGCCGTCCGCGTCCGCCGTCCGCGTCCGCATTTTATCTACACCCCGAAGACGACAGCCATTGTCAGTTTAGCTTGTCATGTCTGGACCTCCGTCACCTTGCAATATAGCGGGCAATTTACACTCATAATGCATCGTAAATACTTGTTATGACAACTGCAGCATGCCTTCAGTATTGATAAAATAGAATCCATCATTTTTGAGTTGCATATATTCATATAGACAAATTAATTAATAAATATCTGAAGTAGAACTTCGCCATCTTATTTGTTATTCTTGGTATTTAAATTAGCGCGGGATGGCGCGGGATATATGCGCGTGTCAGAGGGTCTTTGTGTTTATGTTGGCATTTCACGCATGCGCAGACAAAATGCCCATATGCTATGCGCTCATGCTATGAGGTGGGGTTTGATTGGATGGAGGTAGGAAATAACGATACAAAATCTGTGTATCTGAGATGAATAAAGCGATAAATATTGGTGCGCATAGAGTACCCCACTGCAGATCATTTCTTTGTCTATATTTCTTCACCATTTCCAGAAGATATACCTTTGCAGAGCTTCTGCTTGATGATGAACGTTCAGAATAGCTTGACATACTGCTACTGTATGAACGAATCGATAGCGCATCTTCTTGAGAAGTGGCAGTCATATTGCGAGTCTATTGGAAATACAATGACGATAATTTTGTTGATGGTGTTGGGCGATTAAATAAAATAAAAATATATAAAAAAACTCTTATTAACCGAGTGTGAGTTTCGCTACGCGCAGAAAAAAAACACTCGGTTCATAACCAACGCGGTTTAAAAAAAAATGTTAATTGTATACATGAATGGCTTCTGCACAGTAACAAATACAAGCTAAGCACAAAGAATGTTTTCATTCGCTAGCTATGTAAGCAAGTGAAGTTATGGACCGATAATTGACATTTAACCAAGTATATTTGCCATATATTTTAAAAATAAGTGGGATCTTACAATCGGTTCAACTCACCTTAATAGCATCGATTTCTTTTTTCAGCACCAAGTCGTCAAATCGATCAATATCTTTGGGAAGGATGGATCCGCGTATTTCAGTAAGCAGTGACACCTATAAGACGAGCAAGAGAAAATATTGACATATTAGAACTATATTCACAACACTGCGCATACTCTGCAACATACGCGCAGATTGTTTCAATACTGCATTTCTGCCCAACATATAATACATTGCTATGCACAGGGAGCCCAACACGGAAAAAGACGCGCGCGCGCACACTAGGCTTGGATAAATTCTGCTTCAGCAGTGAGCATTATGCCGGCAGAAAACCACCCTTCGAGCTCGGTTTTACACATCATATATATAGAGATTATTACATGTTAAGATCATGATATCGTTTTTATTCACGAGATTTTAATGACAAATCACGAACGAGCGAGTCTTCGAGCGAGTGAGTGATTTGTCATTAAAATCGAGTGAATAAAAACAATATCATGATCTTAACATGTCCTAATTTGTTTATTACACATTAAGCATTGATATACAGTACTGATAAGGTTTAAAGCAACTTTATTAAAATCACTAGTAAAAGTCATTGTTTGCTCACCGAAAACTGACAACATTTTCTTGATATATCCATCAACTATACTTCGAAGTTCTGCTCTTCTTTATCGCTTAAAATGATCCGAATAAGTTTACGTCTTCATTGGTCTTCCAAGCAGTGTTTTTCAAGAAAACCATCAATATCGTTTGAAATAGGTACAAATATCGAACTTGAAGCCGCTTCACTTCGCCCTCAGCTCGATGGAAAAAGGCGGGAATCCAAACGCGCTCGCGTCATGTACAAATTATATAAGAGGGATTGTGATTGGTCAGTGTAATCTCTAACGAAGAATTTGATTGGACAATTCTATCCCGTGAAGTGATATCATATTTTATAAAATAACATATATATAACGCGCGCTATGATTGGCTAAAAAGCTATGTGATATAAGAGCACATAAACATGGTTCATGACCTTGAACGACCTTGTAGCGATGCAGTGGATTTGATCGATCACAAAAGTATTTTTTTCTGTTGTCAAACATGTTTTATTTACTAAACAAAAGCCATAGAATTACAGTTTTTCTTGCTTAGTTAAGTTCATGTTCTATGTAGATGTGATTTTGATGATTTTAACCGAAAAATAATTTTGCAAGAATTCAAACACGGCAAGAAACAAACTCGACGAATTGTCCAATTATTTTTGTCAACAAAAACGAAGAAAACTAAATATAACGGCTCGGTGTTCTCAATCACATACTAACCATTTTGTAAGTTATATAGCTACACATATATTCTCAAGTGTACGGCTGAAAATATCAAGAAAATATAGCCGTATTTATACCGACAAAACAGTGAAAACAGAGGCGATTCTTGTAGCTAGCTTACACGGCTACACGACAGGTTCGCCAGAACATTCATATCTCTAGTAAAATATGTCAAAGAGAAAAAATATATTGAAATGTCTCAGAAACGTCCATCGTTTATACATTCTTGTCGAGAAAATCGATGAAAAGATTAAAAAATACGACAAAAACTGGATATTGGCTACCTGATTTCGTGCTCCATTCATTAGTTGTCAAATATTTCAGGAAGTTTGACGACTCTTCGTCATTGATCATGAATCGGCTCAGCTTTTCTCACTTTTCTTTGTGTTTCGTGTTCACAGGATACAAAAACAAAGTGTAACAAGCATTCTTCTGTAATTTTCTGACAGAAAATAGCATTCTTCAAAACGTTTTTCGTGTCAAAACTGACCAAACTGGGAAACGGCACATTGATGAAAGTTGTCGAGTCGCTTGCCATTTTGATTTCTTTCGTGAGATTTGATTGGATGATGGGCGATTTCTGACGCTTTTCAGGAGAATTGAAAATTTGATCAGTGAATCCTCGCGTAAATAAAGGATTTTTACGAAAGAAATCCTTGCAGTTATTTTATAAAAGCTTTATGGCTTAAATTTCACTAGTGATTGATATGATATCACTTCACCGGATATCAATTTTATTTACGGCTTTATCACACTGATATCAATGCTTAATGTGTAATAATAGGCCGATATCACACGGAAAACGTTTTCATTACAAATTTTCAGTAGACAATGAATTTCTACCTACTTTAACCGAGCAGAATTCGAGCAGAATTTCATAGTTTGAGCAGAATTTTGAGCAGAATATGCGATTTTTACGAGCATTGCCGGCAGGCAGAATCCGTCAATTTTGGAGCAGAATTTATCCAAGCTTAGCGCACACACTTTTTAATTTGTAACCTCAGAAGCAATGAATGTCTGGGCTGCCAGTGCGCGTTGTAGCACAAACATACGTCGTTTTCCTTGAATCGCAACTAGTTTCATTCCGCACTTCCTTCAATCAAATTGTAATGGGTAAACTCGAGCAAATGAACAGTAAAGGAAACTGAAGGTCTTTGTTCAAATATCTCAAATTGTAATTCACAAGTGAGCACAATAAAGTTGTTGTTGTTGTTGTTCAACTGGGAACGAAATGTCCTTTTCAGAGTTTTAATTCGGAGACAAACTGTTTATATACTATTAAATATGAATCCTGACCCAGAGCAATTTTTAAAATAGTCAATCAAAAGAAAGCAAACAACGCGGAATACGACTGAGTTTACATTTCTAAATGTACCTTTGCTGGCGTGTTGAAAAGACTAAAAAGTGCAAGAACGAATTCATCCACTGTGATGAATCCCTTTCTGTACTCTTCTAAGTAGTACGCCATGGTGCCAAACTCGTGGTCATTCAATATCTGACGCGCTTGCTCTTCAGTCAAACTTTTGGTCGAAGGTCCCGTCCCGTTGTACATTAGTTGTGATCCCGCAATTCCTTGGCGAAACTTAGAATCCTGAGAAAAAAGAGAAATGTTCACAAACATTACAAACAAGTAAGGATTTTGGAAATCACAATTTTTCTTTTTGCCGTTTGTTTGTTTGCTTGCATGTTAGTTTTTATTAAAATAATACCTCTGGTCTTCGTTCAAAGCGTGTAATTCCTGCTGTTGTATTACGCCTATAGCAAAGAAATGAGAATAAAATAAGAAACCCAAAAAGCAAAACAAACAAAAAATTCTGATAAAATGTTTCGAGACGCGCGCGCATCAAAATGGCGCGAAAATGGCGTCAAAATGGCGCGAAAATAGTACAGAGCATATGATTGGTTGACGATTTCTAAGATCACTTTTGATTGGATAATCACGCCGAAGAGAAAACTAGAAGAGTCTGCGATGAACTGAAAACGTTGCACAACGGTTCAAGGTTTGTAAGGAAAAGGTAAACATGTGTTCTTATAAATCAACTCACTAGCTATATAATAAGGCATATTTAAACTTATATTAACTCAATCACTTCAGCCTAGTACAGTACAACATTTCTTTTAAAAGCTACCTACAGTGTGTGCATGCATGACTATGAATCTTATGAAATCCAAGTGTCACTCCATGCATAGTTATATATAAGATTACTAACTAACTAAGCTATTCCACTGGCACTGCACTGGCTTCACATATTTGTACCTTCGAAATTCCGGCATGACTCCATGTATAAGAACCTTACAAACTAACACTGTATCGCTAATTTTCAAAATAACCACAATAAAACATAGAGATATGGATTATTCGATCCACCAATCCAGTAGTCAAAGGATTTAGAGATCTGTAGAACTTAGAACGAAGTGTTTGGTACAATATGTAGTTACGTCAGTCGTGAGGTTCTTTAATACACCGATAGGTAAAACCGAAAATTCTAATAACTACAATCTCCTTTCTCATCCTTCTAGTTCCCCTTGGGACTTCTGTAGCAAAAGGTGCTAAATTTTGCATAATCGTTGTCGGGTTGAAAATCATAAATCATAGAAGCTGAGACCTCAAGGATGGATGGGAAATCAGTTCATGACCTGCATTACATACAGATATATTCAATGTTCTCGTAGTTTTGAAGGTACATGTATATCAGCTAGTATTTAACTAAGATCCTACAAGTCTGGATAAAAAGGTCGATCATTTGACGGTGTTATTTGAGAGTTTTAATTTCCCAGAATTCCTTTTGGTCATAGCTTTCATGATTTTCAACCCGACAACGATTATGCAATTAGCTATATATGCAAGGAGTAGATATGTAAGCTAATAATTTATAGTATCTATTATAAGCTTATTCTAAATTTCTCTTCACCTATCATCATACGTGGCAGTAGGTAGTGCATGTATCTGGACAGTGGTATTAATACTTTCTGTGTCACTGGAATAAAGAGATGCATGAGAATTAGTTGGTCTACTTCCATCCCATCTCATTTTCCATTTCACTATATTCTCATTTTAACAGACATTCCTCCATGCAATGGTCTATGTTAGAAAAATAAGCTTATTCTAAGCAGTCTATTACAACTGATTTTTGAGGTGCACAATATTGTATGTACAATAATATTTTATCACTTTATTATCATTTATGGCACGTGGAGATGAATATTATGACTGTTAGATCATAATTATAATATATTTATTGTAACCTTTATACTAATTTTATCAATAAAAACCTGAAACTGTTAGGAAATACTTTAAAATTACATAGTTAATGTCAAATTTCATAATAGGAATCCATTACTGAACTACATGTAGTTAGATTTTAAAAGCTTTCATCTGTTATATTTATTACATTTTATATTATTATTATTTCCATCTGGAGCCTTTCTACATTGTACATGTAGCTACATGTAGTACAGTGAGATTAATTAGGGGGGTTGACTGTCCTTGCCCCTACATGTAGTACAGTGAAACTAGTTAGGAGGGTTGACTGTCCTTGCCCCTGTAGCTACATGTAGTACAGTGAGACTAGTTAGGGGGGTTGACTGTCCTTGCCCCTACATGTAGTACAGTGAAACTAGTTAGGGGGGTTGACTGTCCTTGCCCCTGTAGCTACATGTAGTACAGTGAGACTAGTTAGGAGGGTTGACTGTCCTTAATTGCCCCTACATGTAGCTACATGTAGTACAGTGAGACTAGTTAGGGGGGTTGACTGTCCTTGCCCCTACATGTAGCTACATGTAGTACAGTGAGACTAGTTAGGGGGGTTAACTGTCCTTGTCCCTGCATGTAGCTACATGTAGTCTCCCGGGGGGGGAGTTGAAGCCATGTTGATTTCAACCCCTAAAAGGTACGACCATATATGGCGAAAAAGTGATTGTGCTGATATCGCTTAATCAGTGACTGGACAACATCTTTCTTCTGTTCTTTCAATTGATCCTAAAAGGTACGGACTCGTGTTACGTAACTGACTTTTGTGTCGGAACCCTAAAAGGTACACACAGGAAATATTTTCAACCCTAAAAGGACCGCCGATCAACCCTACCACTTCGACAAAGGGAGTACCCCTACACCCCCCCCCCCCCCCCCCTCCCCTCCTCCCCTTAATGTAAAAGCTATGATTTTAAAATGTGCTCAGGAACTCATTAGCTTCAAAATAATAGAAACATTGAACTAATTTTATTATTGTACTGTTATCAAGTTTTCTCATATTCATTAATTATTCATGAGGTAACCAGCCAACCAGGTGCCCTCAATTTGGTCACATGATGGACCTGGATACCTCGGAAAGTACTGGTGAGAGTAACTGGAAATTTTTCCAGTAACTGGAGAAAAACAATTTTTAGTTACTTTTATTAGTTACATTCTTGCTTTTCCGGACTAAAACCTCATTCTCAGCTTTGAAACATTACTTAGAATATTTTTATTTAGTTGCTGTTAATTACATGTAGCTTGTGAAGCACCCATTAGACAACATGTATATTTAGGAAAAAAACAGAAAATTTAAATAGGAACTTAAAAGATATGGACTGCTGCAGTATTTGCTATTTTCTATTTTCAACAAAACCATTAGATGAGGACTTTATTTGGCCATGAAGGGCTTAACAAATTGCCATGTTTATCATATAATAAATTATGTCTTTGATAAATACTTCAACTCACCTCTGCAGGGTAGAGTTAGCCCATTTTGTCCTATCTGTTGTAGTCTTGGCAAAAGGTAGTCTACCGACATCTTTCATCGTCACCATCATGTTCTTAGCAGTTTTAAGAACTTTAACAGCATCTGCATGACTGATGTTAAGGAAGCTTAGTCCATTGACATCCATGATCTGGTCACCACACTATCAAGAAGGTAATAATAGTGATATTCAGTTAATCAGACTGCAAATTACATGTATGTATGTGTTTATTGAGAGTAATTAATTACTTGAACAGACAGCGCATTGCCCAGGTTTTTAGGGCTAAAGGTCGAGGGCACAACTTATAAAATGCAAGTTATACCTCAACTTCATATAATGTGGTGCAAAACAATATATCCAAAACACACACAAATAGATTTTAAAAATGAAATGGGTGGGAACGAAAGAGAATAAAATGGTTAAAGTATGCATGAGTGTAGAGTAAAGAGTCATTTCGTATGAGTGGGAAATTACCTACAGAATGGAGTTATGGCACGGAATCAAGGACATCTATTCAACCAATCACAGCACGAAAAATCATTGGTCAACCATTATGGTACAGTTTATGCTGTGCGGTGACTGCGCCGTGTTTAAGCATTCTGATTGAATCAGAATGCTTGAACACTGCGCAGTCACCGCATGGCATAACAGGGTTCTCAGTAGAATTTTGAACAGGCGGCAAAAATATGATCACAGGTGGCAAAAAATTAATAAAGCACACACACAACAAACGTATTGAGAACATGCTATATGATAAATATTCAGTAACCAAATACACTTTTTATGTTTTCATCAAATACGTAATAAATAATAAGTTTTGCATTGAAATTATAAGGCAAAAAACCGGTAGATGACATTTTCTTACGACTAGTTTCAAAATGCGATAGGTTTATAGTCTTTAGAGTGTAAAATTGCTTTGTTTTGTTTTTAATTTGATTTGTGAATATTACGATACTTTTATTTAGCTTTCTATCAAATGTTGGTCCACGCCTAATAATATCCCGGCAATAATATCCCGGCAATAATATTTTTTATTAATTAGCACACAAATTACTGGACATCAAAAGTAACTACCGCCGTACTGTCTTGATCGCTCAAAAGAAAAGAAAAATTAAAGAAAGAAAGAAAGTAAGAAAGAAAATCATACACAATCATTTAATTCTCTAAGATTCTTTTCATCGTAAAAAGACTTGGATTACCAAACTAGAAATCACAACTTTGGAGTCATGCATGAGTGCACAGCGAAAAGGAGATTTGGCATAAATAAGTTGACATCGCAAAGTCGAGAAAAATTAACTTTACTGGCATGTAAAAAATCTAATCTGCTTTCATCTCTTGAAAGAAACCAACAAGAATTTGTTGAGATCTAACCTAGCCTCCTCCGCAGGCAACTCCTTGGGGTTTGGGGCTGGTTCCAATTCCGATAAAAATTCCATTCCGATAAAGTAGCCTGCGGAGGAGGCTAGATACCGTGAACACGAAAAACTGAAATCTATCGAATCAAAACTTACCGGGGATTCCAACACTTGCATCTTGGTTAGACTTCTTCTTCTTCGTTGTGGGAGACGCTGGCACGAAATATTGCGAGATGGTCGTCGCGTTTAATGCCGTAAGTAATTATTATGCATTTCTGATTAATTCGCTGAGATTTAAAACAATTCTTAGACAGACACACAAACTGATGCATACTTTATTACAAGCGCATTTTCAAAGAAGGTTTTTTTCCTGTAGCTGATATCAGAAAAAAAATTCAACAGTTCAACAAATGTGTATTGAGTACCGTTAGTAAGCGATCGTTTTTATATTCCTTTCGGAAAGTCGATTTAATTTTTATTTTAGCCAGAACAGACGGCTACGATCATCCTCACAGCCGGCGGTTTCCGCCGGTTGCCGGCTACTACTGAGAACCCTGGCATACTACTTCCCACTCACACAAAAATGACTCTAATATCAAGGTGATACACAACCATCAGAGCCAACCGCATATGTTTAACAGTGACAAAATGTATTTAATCAGGATTAAGTATAATTGATGAATGGTACATCCTACATGTAGATACACTGTTCCAGGGATTTATTTAGAATTAGCCAGCAACCAATGACTTTCAAAATTAGCAGTGCCTACGACAGTTCCATCTGCCAATTTCTACATGCTTATTTGAAGTGATCATTGGCTGCTTACACTCCATGGCCAGTAGGACCATCTTCCTACTTCAAATATTATTAAACCCTGTTGTACCTTGAGTCCTGCTTTATCAGCTGCAGACTTTGGGTCCACGCCAGCTATATAGATACCTAGGCCATACTCTGCACCACCTCTAATCTTCAGGCCAAGCTTATCACCATCTTCAACAAATATGTTGACCTGAATATAACAAGAATTTGAAGACTAAAAATTGAAATGAGTTTGATTCCAGTCATGCAAATCTCTAATTACATACATGTATCTATAGACAACATTATTGTTCAAACTGTACTTGACAGATTGAAGTACAGTCATGTACAATGTACCATCCTAGGGTGCAGATAAAGGGGGTTCTGGGTCTAAATCAAACCCACCAAATTGAAAAAGAGTTGTCATAAGAATATCTATCTAATATACCATCTAAAGGCCTGTTGGTAGCATTTTGTCTGAATCCTTCGCTTGATCTACATGTACATTGAATACATGTAATATTGTAAACCACTTGATGAACAAGTACATTTATAAAACGTACATGACAAATGTATAGCCCCTCGCCAAGTTTCATGCAAGCAAGTTAATTCTAGAAGACTTGTATTTTGTTTTAGAATTCTCTTTACACTTACAGCTGAACCATGCAGGTCCATCTATTTGTTAGGACTGCACATTCAACTAACAAGTTTAACTAACCTAACCATATGCCTAATTGGGGGGGGGGGGGGGGGGGGGGGGGGGGGTAGAGTTAGGGATAGGATTAACCAGCAGTCTGCATATATTAATATTAATAAAAAAATATATAATTATAATTGCTGCGAGCCCGCCAGGCGAGCAGCGAAACTAATCTTGACGGAGTTCCTGTGTCATGTTTGGTCGTGTGGGATCTGGGCACTTATGTGGATGCAACGAGAATCTCGACTGCATTTCACGGAGTGTGTTTGTGTGTTTGGATGATTTTGGGAGCCCCGGTACTTTTGATCAGCGCACACTCACAACACGTTCAATCGATTTCAATATTGAGTATCGTTTATTTTTCGCTGATTCAAGCCAGGAAAGTGTTCGTTTTCTACAAATCCATGATGTCAAATGCAACTTTATTCATTGCTGGAAGCATTCATCGGGGTCATGAACAATTTAGTGACATTTCAAGGGGAAGACAATGTTCTTTTATGAGTTTTCAGCGCTGTTGTGTGCTCAGTCACGTCTTCTACAGTCGATCAGAGTTGACCGAAGGAGACAGCATGTACTTGAATGCTTTTGAAAGACACAGTTAGTATCCCAGATGCTGTCGCTGACCTATCTACCTGATCGAGCTCATTGGTCTTCGTCAAACCAATCCGGCCCATGCCATTGCCATTGGCATTGAGGCAACTACTGAATCAAATTACGATCCATCCTGATGTACTTTTATCTTCTACAAGTGTGCTATGAGGCTTCGACATCTTTCCTGATATCTGGCCAGTAACATTGTATATAATATACACCAAACACAATTCTCTATTTCATTGAATCCATATTTGTATTAATTACTGCATATCAGTAGAGTACAAACTATTACAAGCGTGCAAGGCATAAATAGTGCAAAGTATTGCATGCTTTTAGTCCTGGTACATGTCTATAGCTGTCTGTCTATGACCAGATTATATTATAGTGTTAGCATTTGTATTATTAAGCAACACCAAACTCGGGTGGAAATGATAATTAATAGAGACATGGAATGGAACAATGTGACCGGGATGGGAATGAGAATCAATGGAGATGTGGGATGGGAACAATGGGACAAGGGTGGGAATGAGAATCAGTAGATATATGGGAGGGAAATAGGTTTCTTGTAAGCTAGAACACATGACACAGTAATAAAGTTATTATTATTATTATACCGCATTTTTATTATTTTATTTGACCACTAATGCACCTTGCTGACAAGGGACAACCACATGTATGCATTGAAAGCTACATTTCACTTTTATGTGTTACCATGTACGGCAGTGCACAACTCGCAGCACTTCACTTTCTACCAGAAACTACTAGTAATAAGTAGTTTATTATGTACCACAATTCACAACCGATATTGCACATTGATAATTTGTTTATCAATAATACTAGGCCTACCTTCCTCTCATCGTCATCTCCTAGCAACCTTAAATCACTTCTATGTATTCCATCTATCGACATCTCCCTTCCATTGGAATCCACATTAGGTGGTGGGGAGACCCTTTGACCAGCAGGGTCAATCCATTTGTAAGTTGCCTCTGCCACAAAGGTATTAGGAATGCGACCAACTGAACGTACCACCATATTGATTTTTTTATTATTCCTGATAATCTAAAATCAATCAGAAATTCATTACTATTAATAATAATAATAATAATAATAATAATAATAATAATGGTTTATTAATATACAGGTATATACAAAATACCAGATGAGAGCATTAATTAGTAATGTTGGTTATGTAATTTCAATGGTTTTAAAAAGGAAATCTATAACACTGTGAAAAAGATTACTTAATTAACTTTACTGATGTTTTCAATTTATCATTATACACTGACGCAGCCCATACTAGTGTAATCGCTAGTTTGAATCAGTATCATTATTCACCGACGCAGCCCATACTAGTGTACTCGCTAGTTTGAATCAGTATCATTATTCACCGATGCAGCCCATACTAGTGTACTCGCTAGTTTCCATTGAATTTACCATTATACACGATGCAGCCCATACTAGTGTACTCGCTAGTTTGAATCAGTACCATTATACACGATGCAGCCCATACTAGTGTACTCACTAGTTTCCATTGAATTTACCATTATACACGATGCAGCCCATACTAGTGTACTCGCTAGTTTGAATCAGTATCATTATTCACCGATGCAGCCCATACTAGTGTACTCGCTAGTTTCCATTGAATTTACCATTATACACGATGCAGCCCATACTAGTGTACTCGCTAGTTTGAATCAGTACCATTATACACGATGCAGCCCATACTAGTGTACTCGCTAGTTTCCATTGAATTTACCATTATACACGATGCAGCCCATACTAGTGTACTCGCTAGTTTCCATTGAATTTACCATTATACACGATGCAGCCCATACTAGTGTACTCGCTAGTTTGAATCAGTATCATTATACACGATGCAGTCCATACTAGTGTACTCGCTAGTTTGAATCAGTATCATTATACACGATGCAGCCCATACTAGTGTACTCGCTAGTTTGAATCAGTATCATTATACACGATGCAGCCCATACTAGTGTACTCGCTAGTTTCCATTGAATTTACCATTATACACGATGCAGCCCATACTAGTGTACTCGCTAGTTTGAATCAGTATCATACACGATGCAGCCCATACTAGTGTACTCGCTAGTTTCCATTGAATTTACCATTATACACGATGCAGCCCATACTAGTGTACTCGCTAGTTTGAATCAGTTACTATCATTATTCACCGATGCAGCCCATACTAGTGTACTCGCTAGTTTGAATCAGTATCATTATACACGATGCAGCCCATACTAGTGTACTCGCTAGTTTCCATTGAATTTACCATTATACACGATGCAGCCCATACTAGTGTACTCGCTAGTTTCCATTGAATTTACCATTATACACGATGCAGCCCATACTAGTGTACTCGCTAGTTTCCATTGAATTTACCATTATACACGATGCAGCCCATACTAGTGTACTCGCTAGTTTCCATTGAATTTACCATTATACACGATGCAGCCCATACTAGTGTACTCGCTAGTTTCCATTGAATTTACCATTATACACGATGCAGCCCATACTAGTGTACTCGCTAGTTTCCATTGAATTTACCATTATACACGATGCAGCCCATACTAGTGTACTCGCTAGTTTCCATTGAATTTACCATTATACACGATGCAGCCCATACTAGTGTACTCGCTAGTTTCCATTGAATTTACCATTATACACGATGCAGCCCATACTAGTGTACTCGCTTCCATTTATATTCTTGTTTATGTGATGCTTGTTTTTTACACAAAGAAACCATGTTTATGTTTTGCACATTAACACTGCCATAAATTCAACAAAAGGTACAACATGTACTGTAACCATTTTCAATAACATTATTTCCCTTTGATGCTTTAATCCTTTGGTCTTGTCACTTAACCCACAGCATTTAATGAGACAGTGAGATATTCTGTATTTATTGACATACTCAACGTTTGTTTACGAGAAGGGGATTCTAAGAGTTATGCCATTTTTACGGCTTAGTATAGTAATAATTTAAATACTTTTTAAGGTTACCATGGCAGGACTAAAAGCATCCTTGGTAAGAAAATGCCAATAAATAAAGCTAATGGAGATAAATGACTCCCAAGTTCATTAAAAAAATACTTTAAAATCCAAGCAAAGACTAGAATACACACACTAAAAAAATAATCTAATCAGTATCTCAGCCTTGAAATTGATTTTAAAATGAATGAATTGAAAATAATTTAATCATTTGAATTTTACGAAAAATATAAGTTGAATTTATTTTGATGTAAATATAATAATAATAATAATCTTTATTCCTTATTCCATTATACTGATACATTGGATTTATAATCAAATCTATACGTAAATATATATACTAAGATAAAAGTCTGATAAATGACATATCAATAATTAATTATGCAAGTTTTGAAAGATTATTAAAAAGACACACTAAAGATTAGAAAGAATTACGATAAAGAATAAATAACTAAATCAAAGTAAAATACTTGAACTAGAGACAATCTATAGGACTCTGTACTAATGTTTATATTGTATTACTGTCAATAAATAAATAAACTTGAAGTATTTGTTATGGTCCGGCCATCTCTAGTGCTTCAAACTCTTGTACAAACTAATACAGTTTCTTTTAATATTTCATTAATCCAAGTATAACAGAATTACATAAGTACATAACCTTAATCAAAGAAATGTTTCTTAGAGTATTAAAAATCTACGTTCACTGCTTTGTACAAACGTAGTCTTATTACAAGAACCGGAGCTGATGAGATGTAAATTAAACAAAAGACAAAGTTCTTATATGATTAGTTCGATCAAGCCGTCTGATCCCAAAAAGTTCAAGAATCTTATAAATCGAGCTTAGGTATATCGTCAGAGCAATCACATAGTGATAGTACGGATTTGGGTTCAGCTTGAGTAGCAAGTCACATAGCAACAACATGAAACAGATCAGAGAATTTCAATAAACGTCACGAACATAAAGACGCACACAAATGGCTTTCTTGTCAAATGTTACAATTTTGGGGGATAGAACTAACTATTTAGAATCGTTCGGAGTGTGAAAGTAGTAGTCTGAATTTCGGGCGGAGAAAGAAAAACACGCCTGGAGAAAGAAAAACAATCATATTTGTCACTGACCTTCACCGCTTGAACATGACTCAATCCATCGAATTGTATTTCATTCACAGAAAGAACATGGTCCCCTGCGAGTAGACCTTCATACTCCGCCAAAGAATTCTCATCCACGGACGATACATAGAGCCCAACTCCATGTTCCGATCCCCCTCGCATTGAGAACCCAAAACCGGTGCCGTGTGCCCGCTTGAGGTACAATCGTCGAATCGGATACTTTTGTGTCGTTCGAGAGTTTGTGCCATTTTTCAAGTTCGAAATATCAATCCCTGAATCGTACTTTTCTAAGTTTTCAGGTAGACTATTATGGATGTGAGATCGCCGTAGAGGTTCAAATGGTCTACTCGATGAACGTGATCTAGTTGTAGAGTTTGTACTCCATTCTTTGCTCGACTGCGGCAGAGATTGCGCCTGGTGTGCGTGCCAAGTCTTCTCAAAGTAGCGTTTATCGTTTGACGGTATGATATCCCGCAGAAGTGGATAAACTTGACGTTTTCTTGGAGAATCGAGAACTCTTTTCAGGGATCCAACAAGCTCTATTACATTTCGATCTTTTTGATACCGATTGAGCGAACGGATAAAGTAAGCGCGATCTTCGTCATTCAAAATATTGGTCAGAGCGTTGTGAAGGACGCGTACGTTTTCGGAGATATTCCTCCGACCTCTCCGAGGAGTCGTCGTTGTCGTCATCACAGTTTTCCACGCTTTATTCAACTGGAGGTTAATTTAAACGCCACAGTTTCCAACTCAGCCATTTTACTGTTAAATGTTGCTCCAGCATGTTCCCTCAACTGTGGACAAAGTCTCCCTCTGTTGATTTCCTTCTCCATCGATTTCCTCTTGATTTCTGTTCATTGTCATACAAAGTCAACACACGTGACCTCGTTTAGATACTAACTGATTTGCTGGGCGACGCACGTCCATTATATTAAAGAATTCCCAAGTGGATTCAACTGATAGACTGACAGTTCTTATATTATATAACGACATAGCATAGTAAAAAATAGTAGAAAAATTGAAAAGAAAAGAAAATTCTAAAATGTTCTATATAATAGGTATAATTTTTTTATTATTTTTCTTTTAATTTCTGGGTTTTTTTCAATGTCTTAACTTCTTGACATATTCGTGAATTGTTCTCTCTCCAGGAACTCTGGGTTTTTTTCGAACGCACGACCGAGATGTATTATGGGTAATCACAGAAATACTCTTTCGCGACAGGCAGCATTTCCCCTTTTTATGTATATTACGGGGTTATATTAGTCTTTTGTCCCCCGACCTACAGGCAAAATATTGCACCGGTTACATCCTTAGTAGGTCCTGGAATCGACCACAGCCTGAATCTGCCATTTTGGAAATCTACCAGCTTTGGAAGATTTCTTGAAATCGCATCTCAGCCCTGGATTCTTTCAGAAGCCAGAATCGACTATGCGACTTTGTTCTTCACACCTTAAAGTCACCGAGATAAACATTATTACTATCATTCACTTCAACAACTAAGTATCAATTAAAGGCGTAAGAGCCGTGCTAGAATAGCCTGGTGCGTGCCTCGCTGTAAGAGGTTATTAGACGTGAAAAGGGATGGGTAGAATCATGAATTGTAGCTAAAAAGACACGCAGAACTCGTGTCAGTGCATTGAGATAAGAAATGAATGGGTTTTTAAAGTTTTTCCCTAAATTGATTCACGGTATTTGGTTCGAGGCTGCGCCTTATAGGTGGGGTGCGTCTTATACGCGAGGAAATATTGAATAAATAAACCCCTGGCTTCTGGCGACTGGTATATCGGCTGATAATCGAGTCCGCGGCTGAGAGATGGTCCGAAAAATAACTGAGTTGGCCGAGAAGCGAAGCTTCTTTTTCACGTACAATCCTTGGCTTTCTTCAAAACTTTTCCAGTGGAAAAGATTCTGAGCATCTGCAACATCTAGTACGGCAAAAAATTTGGAAAAACGATTTTTTCCTATACATTTACTGCATTGAAATTTGCTACGTTGTGTAATTTTAAAATGATTGTCCAGATTTTTTGACGTACAATCCTTTAGTTTTTCTTCAAAAAATGACATTGGAATAGATTCTGAGTAGCTGCAACATCTAGCTCGGCGAAAAAAGTGGAAAAACGATTTTCTCCTATACATTTACTGTATTGAAATTTGCTACGTTGTGTAATTTTAAAACAACAATTTCCAAATTCGTTGATTGTCCAGATGTTTTGACGTGCAATCCTTGGCTTTCTTCAAAAAATGACATTGGAAAAGATTCTGAGCAGCTGCAACATCCGATTACGGCGAAAAGTTTGGAAAAACGATTTTTTCCTATGGCATTTACCGTATTGAAATTTGCTACGTTGTGTAATTTTAAAACAACCATCTCCAAATTCGTTGATTGTCCATATTTGTTCACGTACAATCCTTGGCTTTCATCAAAAATGACATTGGAAAAGATTGTGAGCAGCTGCAACTGAACATCCGATTACGACGAAAAATTTGGAAAAACGATTTTCTCCTATATATCTACAGTGTCACTTAGTCTTACTGAAGATGACGTTTGTAACGTCGAAACATGTTTAAACTCAAACTGTCGTTCTTGTCTTGAAATTAATATTACATTTGCTGCTACATCGACCTTTTGGACATATCTACTATATTGAAATTTGCTACGTTGTGCATGTAAAACAGTCGAGTCCATGCGTTGACGATTTGAGACGGACGACGACGAACAAAAATGCCCATTTTATAACTCGGGCATCCATAGGAAGCCCGAGTAAAGAGTAAAATGGAGTTCTGATGACCATTTTGTTCTGAGTATGACAATGAACAGAACTGTTGGTAGAATGTTTCCTATTATATACCCCCACCCCTCTCCTCCAGCTCCCCCACTCTATTCCCCTGACTCCTCACCCCACTCTTCTGATTCCCCGATCACCCTCCCTCTACGTAGAGTGCACGCAAATACATGTACTTTTACATAATTTTTAATTTGTATTTCCTATTAAAAATAAATCTCATTTCCCACTATTTTATTAATTATCAAAAACAATCCATTTTGAAATAATACGAAACGTCTGAGCAAGAGACCGGCCATTATATATATAATGGTCTCTTGGTCTGAGTCAACAAATATCTTGACCATCCAATGGACATTTAGTAGAATTGACAGTCAGCCATGTCCTAATACATGTGCTGTGAAATAAATGACCACACTTCAGGTATTTAACCACCTGTCCAAGTTCATATTCCTCCATGCATATCATACACCGATCATCCCTTCTCTTGCTGATTTCTTCTGTTTTTAAAGAATCGATGACAGCTTTTGGTACAGTTTTAACTTCCACGAATGAATCGAGCTGCAGTAGTAAATCAAAATCTTCTGGAGTTATTTCCCTGTCTTGAATAGACATAAGTTGTGAAAGTAAAGCATCGCTACCAAATTTGTCCACATTATCGCCTCTCAAAATAAACTGATTAGGACGGTTATAGGATCGTGCTGTTGCATGTGGACAAGAGGTACGCGAAGACTCCTTTTGTTCCACTGAGCCCCTCCTTGGGGTATGGTTAAGTTCGAGACGTCGCTCCACGTTTTTATTTTTTAATTCTGTTTCTCTCATCCTTTTCGCAGACTTTTTGACTTCCCTTCTAATCAGATGTATTTTAAAAAACGTTGTATTACGTTTTCGATTCTTGATATTTGACAAAGAAATAGAAATGTCATTATTCTCATCTTGCGCATGTTTGATATTAAAACAGCTGGCGTTGGACTTCCTTTCAGTTGTAGACAACAAACTTCCGTATCGTGGATTCCTTTTGCGAGCTACTTTTCCAAGCTTCCAGTCGCAAAACTCCAATTCACAGGGGTACTGGTCGATCTCGTCGCAAAATGAGTCCATCATCCAATCCTCATCCAGTTCCGCACCTTGCAACTCATAGTGATCTCCATAAAGCCTCTCTGAGTCTTCCAGTCCATTATACAACGCTTCGGTCAAGTCCGCCTCAAGCTCCACAACCAAGCTTGCCTTCTTTGGATTCTTTTTGAGTTTTCTTCGACTCTTCGCCCTCCTTGGCGATCCATCGGTCACACTACCGGCCTGGCTAGAACCTGACATTATGAAATAAAGCTAAAGTACGACAGTCAACAAAATCAGTTGAGATCTACAGGAAGACGCCAAAAGGCTAGTATGAATTATAGTTAGGGTCAACCGATCATATATACCTTTGTTTCACCTAAATATATTACCAATATACCATAAATAGACCGGTCTCTAGCTTCCTTGTTGTGGTGCAATCATCACAGCCAAGTGGTGCAATGTCTAGTCGACCCAGTCTTACTCAGCTACCACGGAATTTGGTATCAGCGGTTTCTCGCATAAAGTAAAACAAACATGGCGGCTGAACTGAAAAGACAGAATTTCCTTCAAATTTGACGAAAATTACGGCTAAAGAAGAAGAATTTTAGCCCCAAAGTGTATAGAAATGTAACTATTGGATGTGGCAAAGAACAATGGGTGAAGAAGTTGCAGATAACGCAAAGTGCCTTGAAGAAAGCGAAGTTGTGAGAGAAACAAGTCCACGTCGAGAAGAAGAAGAGGAATCGTCAGGCATTGCATTCAACCCACCAGTCTACCGACAAAGATATGGTGTCGTGGGTGAATTGATCAAGCAATACAAAGCTAAGAAGGTGAGTTGCTTTGCATTGTGTGTGTAGTCGTAGTTTTGAATTATCAGCATAAGAAATGTCACTGCTAAATGCTATGCACCGCACAGGTACATTTATAGCCACAATGTTACTTTTGCTTTTAATGCTTGTAATATTAAGAACTCTTTTATAATCGTTGCGGAATTACACACGTACATGTATACTACACACGTACATGTACAGAAGGCAGTTCCGCAAAGATTCCAGTACGTAGCGTATTATATTATATTCCATTCTACCACAGGGAGCCCGCCAAAACATGTATATGAACCACGTGGGAGGTGGAACATGTGAGCCCTTGAAACCTTGACATTAATTTCAATTAATATTTGCAGGTTTTAGATTTTGGCTGTGCTGAGGGAAAGTTGTTAAGGTACCTCATTAGGAATGACAATACCATGGAACAACTTATTGGGGTGGACATTGACGGAGAGTTGTTAAAAGAGAACACTTTCAGGCTTGAACCTCTTTTGTGTGATTGGCTAGAAACCAGAGAGGCTCCATTTACTGTCAGTATGTTGCAAGGTATGTGAAAATAATATTGTGGTAGAAAAAAAAAATACATAAATTCATTCATTTACCCATCCATCCATTCATTCTTTCATTCATTCATTGTTTTTAAATTCATTCATTTACCCATCCATCCATTCATTCTTTCATTGTTTTTAAATTCATTCATTCACAATCAATCAATTTAATTGTTATTTTTTATTGAAATGTTTGAATTTCTTCACATTCCAGGATCAATCTCTCAACCGGATGACAGATTCTGTAATTTTGATCTAATATCTTGTGTTGAAATGTAAGTACATGTACATGTATGTAGACATATGTGTACACATGTACAGTTAAAATCAAGTAAAATGGTCAAGGTGAGACAGTGCGAGACTCCGAGACAAGGCATTTTTTTGCGAGCCTGAGATGCATTTTCACCGATTTCCATTTTCAAAATTCGAGACTCTGAGATGGCTTTTTGTGAAAAAACGAGACTTTGAGACCTGCGAAATTTGACCGAAATTTTGCAAGACTTGCGGGACCATTCGACACCCCTAGTAAGTCTAAGCTCATTTTGCAATCGTAATCATTAATTACTACCTATTCCAGTAGGAGCACAAGACTCAGGTTTTCAAAACTGTCAGTGACTGGTGATATTTCCAACTACTTAGAAAATGCCACTATTTGCACAATATCAACTAATTTTGGCAAATTTGGTTGATTCTCCACAATATTGATACTCGTAGATATAATCAATGGAATATTTCTATTTGATTTCTAGCATAGAACACCTTGTACCAGAACATCTAGAACTAATGCCTGCTGTAATATTTGGTCAGCTGTCACCTAAGGTTGTCATAGTTACCACTCCCAATGCCGACTTCAATGTGTTGTTTCCCAACCTTAAGGGTTTTCGTCACTGGGATCATAAGTTTGAATGGACAAGAGAAGAATTTCAGGAATGGTGAGAAACCTTAACTTAACTGTACAGCACTAAGCTTTCTATAGGCAGGTACACTTTTACAATGTACATTGTATATGTACAATCATGTACACTAGGCCCATTTAAACATATCTTTTGCGGCTTTCACTGTTGTTTAGCAAGGAACATCCCATTTGATTGCAGGGAGTGTGAGGTAACTGGGGTTGAGATATATGTACATGTAG